>PVHX01011315.1:0-64896 GCA_004024805.1 Geosciurus inauris
CAGGTGGTCAGTGGTGAAGGGAAGCTTCCTAGTTGGCAGAACTTTGAGTAGCACATCTGGTGGTCTGCTCACCTTAAAGAGGAAAACTTAAAGGCGAATATGCATTGAGTTATGGGCTTGGCTAGTTAGGGAAGGTCTTCGAAAGAAATAATTGGAAAGTTGGTGACAGGTTAGGTCTGGGAAAAAGTGAAGGCCCATCTGCTTGCAAACTCTAAGTGATGAGTGGCAAGAAGACCTGTGTGATGGATGTCAGCCCCAAGGGACTCATTTATAAAGTAGGCATGGCATCAGGGATTGAAACTGTGCAGTGGCTCAACAGAATGGGCTCTCCTTACTAAGTCTAATGTGGCTGCTGTTAAGTATGAAACTTTTCCATAGCAGAAGCCAACACTTGGCTCCCAGTACAGCTCTGTTCTTTAGGGGAACCACCAGTCATCCTCTTAGTGGTAAGTTGAATATGTTGAATTCCTATCATCATGAAGGAGGAAGCCATATGTGTGTGTGTGTGTGTGTGTGTGTGACAGGAATTCATATGTGATGTATATATCTGGATACAGATTTGCCTTTCTTTATCACCTTTCTTCTGTCAACATTGCCTTCTGTCATTCATTGAAGAACCCACAAAAAGCCATCATCTTAAACCAATAAATTAATTTCATAGTTAAAGGAGTACAGCAATGAGGTCAAGTCCGTGGAATTCACTGATCCTCCCACTTATTCATGATCTAAATCAGCTGAACTGATAGGATAGCAGACATCTCTACTTCAGTTAGCATTGTGATGTCAGCTTGGAGACAACCTTTGTGAAGTTTTAATGCTCTCCTGCAGCAAGTAATGTATACCTCATATCAACACTATCCATGTCATTCCCCAGTAGCCAGAATATATAACATGGAAACAGAGGAATGGGATTGTGAGTTACCCTTCCCACTATTCAATTTAACAATCTAGAATTTCTCTTCTCATGCCTGTAACTTTGGCCTTTATGAGTTGAGAATCATACCATCTGAGGGACAGGTGCTTACTAGTTTGTACAGTTTTATTATCTCTTCAAAGAGAAGGCCACCTGGCCATTTGAGTCTCTAGGGCACTGAAACAACAGGTAGAGAAGCAACAGGCCATAATGTCTATTTATTACTGAAGGGAAAATGGAGTTACTCTATCAGGGGACAAGAAAGACTATCAAATGTAGTCATGGGCACCTCTAACACTTACTTCCTGGCACACTACTGTTAAAAGATAAATTTTCACACATTAAAATTTCAAAGAGTTTATTTCAGAGGATAACAATTCATGAATCAGGTAACTCCAAACCAGAAGTGGCTCAGGACTCCTCCAGAAGTAGCTGAAGGAAAGATTTCATAGGGTGAATTCAGAAGCAAAACAAAGAAAGTATTTGATAGGTTAAATTTGAGCAATGGCTTTATTTGGACTATGCCAATGGGAAGATCAAGACAATATAACTATCATCCCATGGGCTGCCTGTGTTTGGCTGGGCTTTAAGTTTCTTTTTCTCTTAAATGTAGCTGCTTATATGAAAAAAGTCATAGTTAGTTTTCATTTGCTTACTTGGGAGACCAGAGCATTAGAGCCACCTCTGTCTAATGGCTTCCCTTTTAATTATTTAAGTACTATGTGTTTTGCCTACTAAACTGCAATCTCCATGAAGGTAGGGCTTTATCTTTGTCATTATTGTATTGCTGACTCCTGTTATTTAATAGTTACTTAATAAATGTTAGCTGAGGGAGTGAATATACTCTGACTTTATCAATTGATAAAATTTTAGACTCTAGTCTCAGTTTGCATTTGGATTCCATTACTTTCTATCTATTTGACCTTGTAGGTTGTATCCTAAATCTTTCTTTGCTTTAGTGTCCTCACTTGTATGTGGGTTACTATAGATCACAAGTCCAAAATCCAAAAGTTTTTGCAAACCTTGTTTGTATAAGTTTGACATAAATTCATTTGGTGGCAAAATCTGACCTAATTTTAATTGATGTGAGTTACTCATAGACTTTATTTTTCAAGCTTATGGGAATATTCATAGAGTTCACTGCAAAATATTAACATGTTTGTATAAAGGATGCTTCCCAAAAACTGTGGATTTTATGTCTTACATGGCATATTTTATTCCCTTTCTAAAATAAAAAAATAGGAGTTTCAAGACACACTTCTTTCCAAGAGTTTTGAATATGAAGTTGTGTTTATCAATTTTCTGATACTGTGATAAAATGCCTGAGATAATCAACTTAAGAGGAACAAAGGTTTGTTTTGGCTTATAATTTCAGATGTTTTAGTCTCTAATTGCTTGGCACCCTTGCCTTTGGGTCTGTGGTGAGGCAGCACATTATGGTCAGGAGCTCATGATGGCCTGAGATATCACCTCATGGCGACCAGGAAGTAAAAAGAGAGGAAGAGAAGGGGACAAGGTCACAATATTCTCTTCGAGGGCAAGTCCCCAGTGACTTAACTTGCTTCCGCTAGGCTCTACCTCCTTATGGTCCTACCATCTTCCAATAGTGCCACAGGCTGGGGACCAAGAATCTAAAACATGAGCCTTGGGATATACTTAAACCAT
Source organism: Geosciurus inauris (assembly GCA_004024805.1). Classification (NCBI taxonomy): domain Eukaryota; kingdom Metazoa; phylum Chordata; class Mammalia; order Rodentia; family Sciuridae; genus Geosciurus; species Geosciurus inauris. The sequence goes on from PVHX01011315.1 coordinate 2,579, forward strand.
AGCATATGTGTATCAATACAAGCACCTCAATGAATTAATATATATAAAGCACTAGTGCACAGTAAACAAAAAGTGTTTGGTGTTAGTTAGCATTGTGATATCTTTTGTTTTCCCGATATTGTGGGAGTGAGATCTCTTTATCTCCTTTCCTATCTTATCTAGAACCTGTTTGTGTCTTTTAGAGCTTATCAGAGGGCCTGGGTAATGTGTGTTGTGCTTCTTTTCTGTTCCAAGAGGGTCAGAGGAAAAGAGGAGAGCTCATCAGGACTTAGGAGGAAGCTGTAGTTTGTGAACCTGATCTATTCTCTCACTATTCCAGTTTGGTCCAAAGCCCTGCCTGCAGTTTACTTCAAGTATCTGAGGTCTTGTCCACGGCTGAGGAAGTACCCAGTCTAGTGTGGAGCCTGAAAATTGTTTTCTGCATAGGGACAAGGTACACTGGGCTTTTATTCCTTCTTTTTAAATTGTGTCTTCCCATCTGCTGTTCCTGTTTACAAAAATCATGTAACTTGTGGGCTGAACCTATGACCTCATCGTTTTCAGGGAGGGAGCAGCTTTATAGATGGGGCTCTGTGGCTTCTCACCCTGGGCCTTTTGCATTTCCAAAGGAACTTGTTTAATGGCTCCTCTGTTCGTATTTTCTTTGTTTTTGGTTTTCTGTTTTGCTAGCTACATATATTTTGTTGGGTATAATTAGCTCTAGGTGATTGTGAATAACCTGCCTTCTCTTTGCTGCTTCGTTCTCAGCTGCTGAAAACAAAACCAAAAACTAGCTAAACAAAAAATAGACAGTTTGCTTCTGAGATACATTTTCTGATTTGGGGGAGACATTGGTGGACTTTTGTGTTTCTTTTCTTTGGGCTTTTTATACTTTTAGTAGTCTTCTTACATTGGAAGCTGTGTGTGTGTGTGTGTGTGTGTCTGTCTGTCTTTGTGTATGTTACGCATTAGCCCAATATCTAATTTGGCTACTGCTATTGCAGAGTGTCAAACCTATCCATAGTTGAAGCTAACAACTTCCAGTGTGGCTTCATTCTTCAGGAGAACCAGCTGACTCCCGATGGTAAGAATTTTCAACTCATTTCTCTACCATCACGGAGGGTGAAGCTATCCTTACAAGTTCATGTTCTGGAAATGATTGTGCTTCCCATAAAGTAAGTGAGAGGCTGTATCACTTCCTTTGTTTAATTGCTACTTATATGTGTATTTTCACCTATAGTTTGTAAGTTTCTTTGGTTATGATGGGACAGAATTTGTGATGGTTTTTCTCTACCAGCTTACTTAGAAAATTCCATCTACTACATTATCTGTTATATTAAGAAGGTATATTGCCCTATAAGGTAGTTTATTGGAATTCCTGGCTAAGGTTAATTAGACCCAGGCTAGTTAAAATTTTATAAGCAGAAGGAAGCCAGAAGAAGCCCATAGAATTGAGCCCTGCCAAGTGCCTCCGTGAGAGATATTCATCAATTACAATGCACCAATCATTGATTTTATACATTAATTGGTTCTACACATATTTCTTGAATATCTACTATGAGCTGGAGACTTGCAGGTATAGTAGATAAATGGAATAAATAGGAAAAAATTGTACTTTCATTGAGTTTTTATTCCGTTGGAGAAACAGACAAAAAATAACAAAAGAAATAAATTCATCATGTAGCTTTTTAGGAGATGTAAGAGCTATGGTTGTAGTTTCCTCTATTTAGGGAATTCCTCCCTGGGAAGGTAACATATGAGAAAAGATTTGAAAAGTAGGAAGCAAATCATATATATTCCTGGGGAGAAGAATATTCTAGGCAGAGGAAACAGCAAGATAACAACTTCCCTCCATTTTTTCCTCTTTTCTTTTGGACGCAATAAATGAAAATTCCTCTGAGATTCTCAGAAAATTGTTTCTATTTTTTATTTCAGTATCCATGTATAACAGTCTGAAATGGCTGTGTACTCTAAAGCAATTATTATTTCTAATAAAATTCAATCCTTTTTGACTATACAAAATAAATATGAATAAATTAGTAACTGTCAATAAATACACCTTCTAATAAAATTAACTTAGGGCTTATTCTTTGAGTTAGCTCCTGTAGGTAATTGTTTAGAAGCCCAGGCAGAATTGTTGAGTGGTCCTTAGCAGGGACAAGCTCCATGAGATGACAATGGATCTGCCAAATTCTTTGAAGCAGAAATGTTTTTCTTTTTTCTGTTTGCATTCTCCTCCCTCTTTTAATGGCCAGATTATGGTCTGGATTTGAGTTGTGATTTCCTCTCTAGACACCACATTGATCTGCTTCATAAAGCAGAGGAAAATTATCTAAAAAAAAAAAAATGCAAGCTTTTGCTTCAAGGAGCTGGATGGTTTTATTAGGTGATTTCAATTTGAAAGCAAATTGTACCCTGGAGAATATATGCTTATTGTCAGTTTTTAAAGAAGAATTTAACAAATAACTTTTAACATATGTCTAGTTCTACTTGAAAAAGACATTAATAAAACACTATTTGGGATTTAGAACAATGAGCTAAAAATAGCTGAGAGACTATACTCCCATTTGGGAAAAATTGCTGTGAAATGATTTTTATCTTCTTATTCTGAGCATTGCATAAGGCAAAACCAATTCCCAGTAACTCAGAATATATTCTCAAAAAGAAATCTCCAGTCATTTTAAGCTCAGGACCCTGGAGACCTCATTATTCTGCCATTACAGACAGATCTGCAGCAAGCTGTTTATGCCTTTGTGCTTAAGGAAATGGCATAGGGATTGCTATGCAGGTATGGTTACTAGTCACTGGCACACATACAAACCTGCCTGGTGCATCTTACTTTGTGGAATAAATGTGTTTTTGAAAAACTGTGTTCTAATTTAATTATATTTTAAAGATTTTACATCAATGATTTTCAAAGGACACACTCCCTGAGCATGTTTATCAGAATTACTGATTCTTAGAGGACTTTTTGAAAATTCCATGTTCCATCCAATCCTATCTTGTTATATCGTATCTTATTTGAGGGGGGAAGGCGAATATTTTCTACTCCAACATGCCCACTTCCACTGAGGGTAAGAATCTCCACTGTGGAGAATTACTGTTCTTGCTTGGGGAACATGATAGCCCCCAGAGATGTTGGAGAGGAGACAGGCTGAGCACTATGCTAAGACTTTGTACTTGTGGTTCTGCACAATCAGGGCTGAACTTCAGTCCATGGCACTTCTCATCATGCATTATAATTCTTTGTTCACATGTGTATACTTTCCTACTAGGAAAATAATGATGATAAGAATGGTAATTATTTATTTTATAATGCCTTGTACATAGCAAATCCTCAGGTAGATGAATGAATGATTTAAAAGACACTGTATGTTGAGAGATTAAAGCAGTATAAGGTTTCTTAGTCCTTAGGGCTTTAAAGTATAATTTCCAGATTAAAGGTCACATAGGTTAGGAGGAAAAATGAGTTTTCATTTAAATTAGAAGTTTTCTGAGGAGAATAAATCCTACTAAATGAGACATGTTTTTATTTGCTGAACACCTTGATGCACCTTGTATATACAAATGTAGGCCTAATGTTTGATGCTGACTTTGAGAGCAAAGGAAATTGTCAAACTGAGTAAGAACAATTCTTTTGAGCTTCTAGAAGGTGCTCTAGCAAGAAGGAAAAAGACATTGAAGATGCAAAAGGGGGTAGGTGAGTGGAGAGGGGCAGAAACCAATGAAGAAAAGCTGGGGGTTCCACATGGGGTCAAAGACCAGGAAATCTCCCCAATGTAAATCCCCAGATTTTACTACTAATTGTGTTGCCACTTCTGGATGGTTGAAATGTAGACGTCTGCCTTAGGAAATCTGTTTTTCAATGATGACTGCTGAATCCAGATCTATGACTACATGGTATTCCTTATAGAATACACACATACACACATCTTTCTGAGTCAATATATTGCAAAACAGCAACTGACTAGACATTTCTGTGACTGTTATGTGAATTTATTCTGTTTGCCAAAGTTTTTGTTAAGTCTGTCATTTATACAAAGTCTTATAGGAGTAGAGTCTATTTGCTTATTATGGGTTTCTTATGTTTTGTAGACACAGGCAAGGGCTGAAATTCACTTCTGGATTTACCAGGGGCAGAGTAGGAAGAGTAGGAAAGGGAAATGATCCACATGATGAATTAATTCTAAAGAAGAAGGAGTTCAGAGCCAGAAGTGACTATAAGCCCAAATGTTCTCCAGGAATACTCTAGAATCTTATTGAATGTGGAAGATTGGCAGGAGTGAGTTTTGAGACACACTTAGATAGATCTTAGTGGTTAGATAGGCTCTAGCTGACATCTGAGTTACAGATACATGACCAGGAGAAATTGAGATTATAATGCAATATATTATAAATGTCAGATGAATGACAGATAGAATAAATGGTTGAGAAGTTCAAAGTGGAGGGTGTCAATTTAGCCGAGGCAGATGGAAAAGTGTCTTGAAGGAATGTGAACTCAATGTGAATCTTGTAAAAGAAAGATTTCTTATAAGGAATTATTATTTATAACATCACTTATTATGCCAACCCTCCCTTTATTTATTTTTAAATATTTATTAAGCTCCAGGAAGATGTCAGGCACTGTGATGGACTGTACATATATAAAGACATTATCAGTTTCTACAAGAAACACAGAACCAAAGAGCAAAAATAGTTTCATAAGCAGGTAATGATAATATCTTACAGTGGCTTGAAGCTTACATTGGGGTCTGAATAAGATTCTATGAAAACACACATAGGAGCAATTCTTTTTTTTAGAGACTATTCCACTAAGAACTTGGCATTTGAACTGGGCCATGAGGGAGGCATAAACCATGACTAGAGTGAGAATAAGAAAAGATTTTTAATCAAAGGGAACAATGTAAGCAAAACTGGGAGACTTGAGTATGTGAGAATGTAAAGTACATGAAGTCCACTGTAGCTAGATAGCAGAAAGCTGAAATGGTACTTTGGGGCAAGGTGGTGAAAGATTTGTATGGATGTATTTATAGACAGCAAGGAAGCATCACCATTTCCTGAGTTGGAGAGTATGATTGAATTTATTTTGGAAAAGTCATTGAATGGGCAGGATGACAACAAGAAGAGAATTTCATGGTGAATGCTTGCGCACATTTACATCCTACTCGGTGGAGTCTCAGTGTGAGATCATATCACCTACTCATGACAATGTAGGTCCCATTATTAATCTCATTTTATAGATGAGAAAGCTGTACAGTTTTCATAGCAAATGAATAGCAAACTAGGTTTGAGCTCATCTGGTCTGACTGCAGAGTATGGAGTCTTAAATGCTACAGTGTACTGCCTCTTAAAATTATGAAACCAAGGCAAAAGTCCAAAGTAGAGATTATGAGGTTTTAAAATAGGAAAATGTATACAAGAATGGCAAAGTGGAGATGGAGCCCCAGAGCACTACAGGTAGTGTGGGAGAAAGAAGTGACAGAGATGAATCAGTTTTCTTATTTGGATTGCCAGGAATATGGTGCAGATATTAACTAAAAGAGACACACCAATATCCTAAGAAAATAAGAAAAATGTAGCATCTTTTCTTTACATTGTGATTTTTATCTTCTCAATAAGCATCTGACCAAATGGTGACATTGATACATACTACTATTTCAGTATGTATGGACAACCTCAAATTTGTGAAAGAAAAGTTGATGTTACAAACTTTCAGATTTAATTTAAATCTGTGATACATAATCAAATACAAAGGGGAGGTTCAGTTAATCAATCACTTTATTGTTTGGTATCACTTAATGAGAACATCTGGAAGATGGAATGAATTTCACTTTTAATATAGTTTCTTTGCCATTATGTAGCTACCACATTTAAGAAATGAGGCCAAACTCAGAGATATGTATGCAAAAAGAAAAAAAAACAACAGGCAATAATAGCATCTGCTGCTGTTTCTGGATTATAAAAATATCTTAGCCCCTGGCATGTACATTTCAATTGCTGGATTTCATGAAATAATAAAAATACTATTGCTTTGTCTTGGAATGATGCTTTACACAGTTTTGAACACTTTCCCTGAAAAAAATTATGAAACCCAATATGCATATTCTAAAAAGATTAGGGATATAGCAGTATGTCTGACTCTCCAATATTTCTTTTTGTGTTTCTTAGTAATGTATTCAGAAAGGAAATATAAGGATTATAGAGAGTTCAGTAGAAAATCACAAAATCACATGTTTTTCTTGAATATTTTCTAATCCAGTTAGAGGAATGTTGAGATGTTTTATTTTCTATAGGCTGACCTGCTTATAAGATGGCTTCCCTTTGCTGAGCTCTATGCTTACACATTGCTGATGGATCTGTTTTCTACTTAGTGTTTTAATATTTTCATGAATTCAGTGTTCGTCCAGTTGTTTCTGTGTGCATTGGCATGTTTCATTTGAAGCCCCTAGAAGACAGAGACGTTGTCTGCTTACTCATGATGTGTGCAGCATGGCTAAGACAGGAGGGCAGAGGTGTGCTGGATGAGTGTCTCTGATGACAAAAGGATAACAATGATATGTAGATACTAAGCACTTCAGAATTGTTTCATCTAATTTAAGGCTGATAGCAACATAACAAGGTAGTGCTATTATTCCTTTTTTAGGAAGAACCCCAAGCTTGGAGAGTCTGAGTAGGTTTCTCAAGGTCCTTGATAAAAGTTTGTATTCAGGACCAGTTTTCCCTTGGTAAAACACTGGTCCTGAACACAAGCACTTCAAGGATGTGTGTCCTCCTTTGTCTACTGCAACAGCCACAACACCCCATTCAGACAAATACAAAGAATCAAGGGCTGAAAGAACTTCAAGGCACCAATCCTGCAGTTAGCACGTAGAAGCCATTTACAGATTGTTAAGAGTCCTGCAAAGCCCCCAAATCCTGCATTTATGTCTCGTATTTAGACTAATCTTTCCACATAACTGGACTTAGCCATTTACTCATTTAGTTGAGTTTGGGGAAGATAAATTATTCACAGTCACTACTTGCATAAAAAAGTGGGAAAAAAACCCTGAAAACTAGCCACACTTGTACCAATGCATTTAAATTCAATTTCTTTCAAGTCAATTCCACGTATAACTAATACTCGAGCATCTGTAATGTGTAATCTTATTTGCTAAGCACAGAAGTAAGGCTTTAAAAAATAACAAGCATGGTTGCTCCCTGCCTTAACCTTGTCTCGCTTCGGGGAGAGGAGACCAGGGAAGGGTTCCCCCACCCCCAACCTTTTGCTTATCCACAAGACAGACATACTTGTTCAGCTATCTTACCAAGCATCTATACTCAAAACATTCTAAATGAAATTGAAATCATTAGGTAAAGATTTTAGTTTGGGGCTGCATTTCACAAATTTGAATGAGTGAAACCAGCATACAATGGGTATATCTATTTTGGGGAAGGAAACCAAGAGATTGCAAATATAATTACTAGTGTAAGAATCTACAAAATGCTGAACAAAATAATCTGAGTATAAATCCAGGACTGAAAGATTGGAAAGCACATGTAGTTGGTGGGAATTTCACAAGGAAAAACTTGAATTTACAGAATAGATATTTAATTTTTATGTGAAACTTGAAGCATTTTTTATGGTTTGCCATTTGAATCAGCAGAAGTCAAAACTTGCTGACATCCAGGTAAACTCGGTCAAAGCAATGGTTAAGTGTCTATTAATCTATTCAGTCAGTGCAGGGTTTTTCTTTCATTCTTTTAATGGATTGTGTTTAAGTTCCAGGCAGTTTATAAAGGACCACAGCATAAACAAAGAGGAGGCTCTGCTCTCTGAGCACGCTCTGCTTCTCCTGACTCATCTGATCCTCACTGGTGTTTGCTGGCATCTGCTACTGATGTTGCCAGTTCCTCCTTGTCAGGTCCAAGTGCTCTGGAATTTTCTCCCTCAAACTGCAATTTACTTACATTCTACCGCTTTGCCTTCTTCCTCTTAGAGGGCTCAGGAACTATCTTCCTCAACTCCAGGGGTGCCCACAACTGCCAGCCTGCTTGTAGGTCATCTGTCTAGCTTGTATCTTCAGCAGGGGGCATTTTATTGTTCTGCTGCTGTGTTGGATTGGGGACCACTTCATAAATTCTGCAGCCTCTCCAGGATACCTCTGGGAGTGGGAGACATGTATTGTGTCTCTTCTGAGATACAAATCACCTGTTTTTCTCTGTTTTCATGCCTTAGGCTCAGCTCTTTTTTAGGGGACAACATGCAAAACCCTTTTTCTCAGAGAGCCATATAAGACAGAACTAATTTATTTCCTCTCTATTTCTGAATATTCTCCTTTGCTGGCCTAGAAATCTTTTCCTTCCGGGAGTTTAGAAACACTAAAGAGGCAACTTTGAAACTCTGTTTATATGTCCTTCAGTATTTTGGCTTTTATATTTAAAGTCAAGTGCTGTCCATGTTCTGCGTGGGTGGTGGAGACGAGGTTCCTTTAGGTTGAATGGGCTGGCTGAGCAATAAAAGCTAAGAGAAATAAAATGACAAAATAACCATGGAACACAGAAAATATTTTTAAAAAGCAAAGGCAGGACAGACCTGCAACCAGATGGGTCTGGCTTCCAGCATCTAACTTCTAGCTTTTGGCATCTGACATCTGGCAAAATGGACACTGTGTGTGCTTTATTTATATTGGGGAACTTCAAAGGCCTTCCATCGAACATTCTTTACCAAGGTAGGAAAAAGGTGGAGGCAGGTAGGCTGACTCAGTTCCTCATGGGATACACCCACTTCCAGTAGTGCAGTGAGGACTTCCTTAGCTGAGTGGAAGAGGCAGAGCACTTGCATTGGGCAGCCCTCTCTGTAGAATGCTCCAGAAGGTTCAAAATGCCAGCCCACCTCTCCCCTGGCTACTATGCCAAAGAGAAGTCCCTCATACATTCCATGGATGGCTTCCCGCCGTTAAGCTTTTGGTGCTTAAAACCTTACTCTTAAAAAAAAACACAAACAAAGCCTTGATTCTTGCAAATAAAAACACCTTGGCTTTCAAAACTATTGTTTTTTTCTCTGGTTTCAAAATTTATTTATCGACTCAATTGACTCTTAGATTCTCAGCTACATCTTTCTTTCATTGAGGAAACAAACAAATGTCAAGTGATGCAGTGAGTAAAAGGTTGTGGGGAAATGAGCAAAATGCTGAAAAGAAAATGCTTGATTTTCATAGAATTTTATTTTTTTTCACATTCAACTTTATGCTAATTTTCTTTTCCCTGAAGAAAACAAATGCTATCCTCCCACTCCACCTCCCCCATCCACATCCTAGGCAATGGGATGGGGGTATTTGTCCAAATTCTGTTCATCCAGGTGTGCATTCCCACATGTGAATGTGGGATCATTTCATCTTCTACTCCTAGAACTGCAGTGTGGTGTAGGAAACCCTGTTACTGGGTGAAGTTCTTGCCTCTCTCAGCTAAAATCACTCTTTTCCTGAAGGGTCTCCTTTGATTCAATATGTTTTCTAGGTGGTGTAGACATGAAGGCAGTAACTGCTGCTCCAAAAGAGGAAAAGCAAACAGGAATATTTGCCTTGTTAGAAAACTATTGTTTGAATCATTCTGCACATGATTCTCCTGGACTTCTTGCCCAATACCTTCCTCTTTGCATCCCTGGCCCTAGCTTTGAGTTCTCTATTCTTGTCTCTCCTGGGTTTCTTAAAACCTCACGAACCTAGAAAGATCTGTATTGTAATTTTCAGTGTTCCTACAGGCAAAGCAAAGAACTTTCCTTTTAAAAACTCTTTGCAGCTCCTCACAAGATTTTCCTGCCAGAGGAGGTTTTGCTCAATGCTTAGTGCATAAACTAGGGAAGTTGGAAAATCATTCAGTACCAACTAGGGAGAGGAGTTAGTTCTTCAATCATTTCAGAGTGTTTTGAATACTCAGGTAAATTCAGGTTTCTCCTCACTTTGTTCTTTCTATTCCTCACTTAAAGTAGAAGAGAGAGAATTACATATTGTTAGAGCATCAAGAGAAATGGATGTGGCATTGGGAAGAGGGGTCTGATTTATGGTGTTCACATTTGTGCATAGACTTTTTTTAAAAAATGTTTTATTTTTTACTTTTTGTTGTTATTTTTAAGTATACATGACAGTACACTGTATTTTTTTATATATTTATTTTATTTATTTGTTTCTATGTGATACTGAGGATAGAACCCAGTGCCTCATGCATGCGAGGAAAGCGCTCTACCACTGAGCCACACTCCCAGCCTCTGTGCATAGATCTTTCAAAGAGTTGCAGTCACCAGTGGCCTTTGTTCATTAATATCTATTCAAGCTGGTATCTGAGAGATGATAGATAGGTTCTCATACTATGTGTCTTTTATGTCACATGTACAAGGCCTCTGAGTTCCCAGTAATAACCCACACCTCCTGGGGGATTACAAGGACTTTTGTTTCTTCTACTTTTTTTTCCCCCTCCATTTCCTGCTGCCAACTACTTTTATTATGGTAATATATGTGCTTATTGGCCATTTGTATGTGTGTAGACATTTCTCTAGTAGATCTGAATAATAAATCTGAGATATATAGATATTTATGTATACAAAATTTGAAAAGGAAAGTGGGAAATCAAGCACTGGTTGTCATGATCCAGATTTTCCATTATTTCCTGAATTTCTTGGAAAATACATGATCCAGAGCAGATATGTTTCTCATGAGTTGGTGGATCTTAGTTGTTGATATTCCTAAAGCTTAGGCTTTAGGAATATCAACAACTACCTGAAAAAGCGTGAAAATTTTTTTGTATATGTGAATTTTTCTATAGAAAGTTAATAACTTTGACAAGTATTTCTTATTCAAAAATGACTAAGAGCAAGTTTAGACCACAGGTGGCAAATAGGTTTTATCTTAAGCATCAAAGTACATTTTTAAATAGTAGTTTCTTGGAGCTTTGTGATGAGAAGGATTCTGAGACTCCGCAGAAAAGGATGATAAGCAGTATCTATTGGGTACAAAAATGGAAGTATTTGCTATCCTTAACTTAAAAGTGAGATTTTTTTTTTAGTTGTAGATGGACACAATATCTTTATTTCTTTTTTATTTATGTGGTGCTGAGGATAGAACCCAGTGCCTCACACATGCAAGGCAAGCACTTTACCACTGAGGTACAATCCCAGCCCAAAAAGTGAGTTTTTAAAAGAAGAATCAGCAAGCGTCTGAGTTTTTATGGGGATTATTATTGTTTTTAAATATTTTTATTAGTTGTTGATGGACCTTTATGTTATTTATTTACATGTGGTGCTGAGAATTGAACACAGTGCCTTGCACATGCTAGGCAAGTGCTCTACCACTGAGCCACAACTCCAGCTCCTTATGGGGATTATTGAGGAAATCCCCATAGGATCCCTAGGATCAAAGGAAAGTGCATCAAAAAAAAGGAATATTTCATCTTCATCTGTGAGTGACTTGTGAATTTGTTTTTTAGTATTTGTGCGTGGATTTTGGTTTTAAATAGTTTTCATTTCTTGATATATTGTGTATTGGAACCATTTGTAGCCCTTTAGCAATATTTAAGATGTACAAATGCACATCAAATAAAGAAATATTCCATGATAGCAAATTTCAGTTGTTAAATGTATGAACACAGCTCTTGATTAATTTAGTAGCAACTGTGAGTATGCATTAAAGACCAGAATTTGACCCTTTGTGTCTACTACTGAGAAAACAACATGCATAAAATATGAAGCTCTAAAACTTAAGCATATGTTTAAAAAAAAGTATGTAGGAGGATTTATAAGATAAATGAAGAGAGGCCTATACTTAGTATTATTTTAATTACTGTCTGATAATCACTTAGAGACTTGGGAAATGCTTAGGAATCCTGAAAAAATGTAGAAGAATCCTCTTTTGTTCACTCAGTGCTCCTGCTTTCCTTGTCTGGGCAGAGCCTAGATCTTGAAGAGGAGAGAACTTCTGATCTCCACCCTCTCCTCATAAGGGAAAGTGGGAAATTGAAAATGGACTGATGAAAATAGCTTAAGCTGCATCTGAGGTTTGTATCTTTTACTAGGAAGGATTCTTGGAAGTGGTGTAGCTCTATGGAGACTCCATTCTTCTTTTTTAACGATGGCAATGGTAAGAATCCTGAAGAGGTTCTGGAGGAGCAGAGCCAAGATCTTTGTATGAGGATTCAGTTTATCAACAAATACTTACTCATCAAAAATTGGGAGCCAAATACTGGGCTTAGTGCTGAGAGTACATACAAACCAGATATGGGTACTGACTTTGAGCCTTTTACAATCTATGTGAAACATATTTACTATTCACTCCAAAAGAATGTGGTAGATCAAAATGCCTTCAAATAGTACAGGTGACTTGTTACCACAGTTCAGAGGGAGAATGGCTTTAGGACACACGGGTGCCAGGCAACCCTGCCCGTTTGCTAACTGCCTTTACTCCTTCCAGCCTGTGTTATGTGGTAGTGGAGGGACACTTCTGATAGAGGATCTGCTGAAGTGTTCTCTGCTTAGCTGCCTGAGTAGCCAGAGAGGATCTGCACTCAGTTTCTGGACCTTGTAAGGGAAACCAAACTCACGTTTTTAGGTATTACAAGTATCTTATATAATTTGCAAATTTATTTAATACAAGCACTCTTGGGTTTGTCTTCATGGCAAAATACTTTTATGACTCATTGTCTTCGTAAAGTGTCATGTTAATTTTATTTTCAGTTGACCCAGGCATTGACTTACTGCTTTGACAATAAATTAGCCTTTCCTAAGCATAAAACAAGGAAAGAAAACAAAGAAAAATATTGGGACATTGTGGTAAGTGCCTGCTGGTTAAAGTATATTTAATGCTTTTGGAAATGTTATATATCTTATATAGTCAAATTCTACTAATTGGAAGAAGGCAAGTGAAATCAGAGAAGAGCCAAAGACTTGGTGAATACTTTGAAATAAAAATGTTCCCCCTAATATGCAGAAATTATTAGTTACCATCAGGCAGTAATCCCTAGCTAGAAGAATGGGGTGATTAATTACAGTTTTCAGTAGGAATCTTACCATATATTTTTAAAATAGTTCTTAAATCTGTAACAATTTGTTACTATACTCAGAGATAGAAAATCAAACCCCACTGAAGGTATTTGGCATTTCTTAAACTTTTTAGAGGATTATACAAGGAAGAAATTGCCTGTGCCTATCTGGAGTAAACCAGCAGCCATTATCTTTAGTTTTAGGACACTTAGAACACTGGAACTTGGAAGTTACTATCCTTTCAATCTCACGTATTCCTTCATGTCATTCTTTTTCTCCTTGCCTTTCTTTTTGCAAGTCAACTTCACCCCTAGATTGACAACCTTCAAGTAGCTATATCAAGTAGCTATTTTTGAGGAATGCAAGCAAACCAGTTTTTAGAGACAGCCAAATATGCTTCCCATCCATAATGACCTTTATGCTGTACATTTGTACTGAACAATTACAATTAACAGAGTCTACAGTGGGCAAACAAAGTGATGTAATTTAGTTTGGCTATTTTTGACCTTTGTATGCCATGTTTCATTATTTAGCTTCTTTTTACACAGAATCTAGTCAACCATTCATGCATGTGCAAGGCAAGAAATAGGTTTGCAGGATGTTTGACAGCTCAGGGAGAGTGATAAAGCAATGTTGTCAAACAGCTGCACAAAAGACTCAGGAAGCACTGAACGAGCTGTCAATAAGTGATAACATCACTATAAATTATCAAATCAAAACATCCTCAATATGAAAAAATTGAAAGTCCTAGAAATCTCATAATTCATTCACTTGGAATCCTAAGCATTTATTTAAAAATGAAACTTCTAGAGACAAAATGCAAAGTGCATTGATGACTGAGATTTTGTCCTCTTTCTATTGTTTATAGGCTGTGTGACATATGCCAAGTCATTAAATCTCTTTTTATTTTCCTGCTCTGTTAAATGTCAATGATGCTTCCTGCTCTACTTACCTTTCAGGGATGCCATGAGGGTCAAAGCAAAGGAGGTGTGGGATAAACTTCACATGCTCTAAAGTGCTCTGCAAATGCTAGTCATTCCATCCAGCCCTCTGCACATGGAATGGAGTATCAATAAATGCTTAAGAAGGGTATAGACTGTGATCCTAACATATCTGAAGTTTTGAATCCATTAAAAATCATGTCAGTCTCAATAGTTATCATACTAAGTTAAAGAAACAGTTTAATGTATTTTAGGGGAATATTGAACAAGAATTGCAAAAGGAATCATAGAAGTTTGTCTTCTCCAGACATCTATGACTATGGATAATAGATCAGAATGTCATTCTGACATGTAGACTTGGGATAAAAAGCATCATTTTAACCCAGTAATGTTTCAACTTAAATCCCAAACCACCTACTTTTTCTATAATCTTTATTTCATTTTCTTGTGGGTGAAAAAAATGATTTCATCTATTAAGCAACACATTTTCAAACACTGAACCACATATAAGTTATTTTCCTAGGCCTTTTGGAAAATATGGCTTTTGCCCCCTAAAGACTGGGAGTATCCTAAGCAAGGCAGGACGTATACATTATTTAAAAAAAAAAGTATTCAAACAACTAGATGAGTACAGGAATGAGGGTTATGCAAGGTCATTTGGGAAGAAGCAGCAGCCTAGGTAGGTTTGCACTGAGTGGAAAGGAGCTAGGCTTAGAGGGGTGAATGAGGGCATGCTCATTCCTTCAACTCATGTACTGAGGAAAAAGTTTTGAAAATATTAGGAACTTTAACTTTTGAGAACACAATTCCTTTAGGTTTCTATGAACATTTATGTTAATTTGTTACCATGGCTTGTTGTCACACTAGGTAACTATTTGAAAATAATAAAAATATGCAGCCCTGGCTGAGTTCTTGATTGGATTAAAGTCTTGCATTGCATTGTGATTTTAGAATCTGATCAATATGAACATTCACACTCTAATTGATGATAGTATTGAGGCATTCACAGCCAACTTTTTAAAAAGTCCCTATTTTTATCTATCCAGGGCTAAGTTTATCAAATTTTTCTGTAACATGAATTTAGTGTTTAAGACTCAGCATGACCTCAGGTAGAATTCCAGAATGAATCTGATAATACCCTTACCTCCCTATGCCAGATGCTCCTCTGAGATTCACAAGGAGTCTTGTTGGCATTTCAAAATTACTGATGAAATTTTTTAAACTATGAAAATCCTGTTGTATCTTAATTAGCTCTCTCTGGTAAAGTAAATGCAATACACTTTGCATTCTATTTCATGGATTCAACTTTAAATTTGTGCAGGATTATTCCAATTTTGAGTTGTTTTATCACAATAAAAAGCACTCTTGGATTTTCACTGAAAATTCAAAGCAGGTACTATTTTTCTCCAGAAGCTCATAGTAACTGCTTTCCCCTCTCTCCTCCCCAAATTGTATTGCGTTGACTTGAGTGGTTGCAAACAGCAGCTCTTACAGGGGATTCCCACTTTGCTCCAGAAATCAGGACTCTCTTCTTTAGTAATTCTAGTAATCCACTGTTCCTTATATACTGAACAATATGGCACATACTTTTTATTGCCAATTTTAGGTAAATCACTAAAATCAAGCACCAAGGACCCATTCAGACTGAGGAGTGGTAAGCATGCAGTTAAATGGAAATATACAAAGAGAACCATAAGAGATTGAATCTGAAAGGGTCAGAGGCCCCATGCCAAATCAAATTCATGTTGAGGAGGGTTGTTCCAGTTTTTTCTTAGCTCCCAATTTGTCTCTTTTTTCCTGCTGTGGTTCTTTGCAGATTTATCAAGTTTTATCTCTAATCTTTTCTTTTCTTGCTCTTTCATGACTTGCTTCTCTGAAGTTCCTTATAGTCTAGCTGAATGTGTGGCAAGGAAAACTTTAATCAGCTGATTTTCTTATAGTGTCAAAAAATCTGGTTTGAATTTTTAAATTATTATAATTTTCAATGACATGGCTGGGGTTATCCAGCCATAAATCCAGATGATCTTTAGCAAGAGGAAGGTTTGATATCCATCCAGGTTCTGGTTCAAGTTAAATGATCTTGGGCCTCCGCTTCTTTATCTCTAAAGTGGGACTAGAAAGAAGATTGGGGTTATCGGGAAGACTAAGCACCTTAATGTATGTGAAATTTCTCTGTATCCTATAATGTGCAAAATAAAATCTATAAAACAGTCCAAAGGACTGTTTAGCAGTTACAAATAGGCCTTGCTTGGAAAGAGAAAGACAATTCCCATGGTTTTTATTATTTACATGAGAGAGATGTAAAGGGATTTGCTAGGAACATCTTTTAAATAGGACAGAACATACTAGTTCAAATGGAACATTTCCCTGAGATGTCTCCCTGGGGCAAGCTGGTTTTGTTGTTAAGAATGCATTGCCTACACGGGTTTCTCCTGCCACAGATGGTGAAGATATAGAAAGAGACTTTACAGTTTACTCCCAATCGATCTGGTTTCCTGAACGCACTTGTTCAGTTTCCACTTACAGGCATTGTCTTTTGAAGTTGTGGGGCAAATGGAGTTTGTGCAACACAAAAGTCCTGTTTTTCTCTTCTTTAATTTATATCCATCTGTTAGTGACATAGTGTTCCTTTACCAGGTATGTGCTGGGCATATTGACAACTCCAACAATAGGGACAAAAGGCCAATCCCAGCAGCACTTGACCTACTTTGATTTGGCTGCTGGTCTAGAGACTACTTGTGCCAGTGGCATCTCAAGAAGTATCTTTGATTATGCTGCTGGACCCCTTAGTTTTAGTACTCATAATAGATTTTAGGATTAAGACATTCCTTTCTTTGCTCAGTCTTATGTCTATGCAGTATTTTTTAGTTTAAGGTGTAACAAGTGTTTATAGCTCATTATTAAATATGCACACCTATATTTCATTTACTATCACATGCTGCCTGTTCAGGGCAAAATGTTTCAAGGAATTGACTGATTGAGGCTCTATTTTTATTTATATTTTTAGGCAGTATGTGATTCCATCAGATGCCTTTTTTAGTATTGACTGAGGTTATTTTTTAGTAGTGATTCTGGAATCTGACTCCCTGGGTTGAAATCTCAGTTCTATTTCTTATCATAAAAACCTGAGGCAGAGAATTCAGTGAATAGACCACTGAAGTAGTTAGCAGGTGTGTAGATAAAGAAAAAGCTTAGAGAGCTCTAAACTTTCAGAAGTCTAAACTTTTGTTAATTTCATTTGGACATCAATTTGGGATACCTGAAATAGTTTGTAGCTGCTGCTCACTAAAAGTGTGCTTTCCTGGCATAGTAGTACACTTGTAGACCCCAGCTACTTAGAGGGTAAGGTTGGAGGATCACTTGAGGTTAGAGTTTGAGGTCAGCCTGGGCAACATAGAGAGAACTCACCACCCTAAACAATATATTCATGGTTTTCAAGTATTTAGTGAACAGGAGTACTGAAGGAAACTTCTGATTTGGGTTGGGTTTATGAAACAAATTTGTCTAATAAGCATGGTTTGAAAGCTTTGGAACATACTTTGGCTCACATATGAATGCAGGATCCCTCCTATTCCTAAAGCATCTTTCTCACCTTTGAGACATAACTTCCACTGGAATCCTTCATTTGCTATATCCATATTGACATACTAAGTGGTTGCAGCTCTAAACACTAAGCCCTGAGGTTATAGTTTAGATATGAGGTGTCCCCAAAAGCTCATACGTGAGACAATGCATGAGCTTGAGGTTAAACAATAGATTATGAGAGCTGTAACCTAATTAATGGATTAATCCTTCAATGTGGATTAACTGGGTGGTAAATGTAGGCAGATAGGGTATTGCCTAAGGAAGTAGGTCACTTGGGGTGTGCCACTGGGGATTATATTATCCCTGGATCCTTGCACTCTAGCTATATCTGCTTTGTCATTGCCATGTCCTGAGCTCCTTGCTGCCACATGCTTCTGCCATGATACTCTGCCTCACTTTGAGCCCAGAGCTATGGAGTCTGCTGATCATGGACTGAACCTCTGAAACTGTGAGCTAAAATAAACCTTTCCTCCTTTAATTTTTTTTCATGTCAGATCTATTAGTCTGAGCAATAAAAAGCTGACTAAAGTAGAAATTGGTACCAAGAGTAGGATCATTGCTGTGACTAACTTGACCATGTGGTTCAGAAGCCTTTGGAGCTTATTTATGGGAGGAATTTGGAAAAGTTCAAAGATTCAAGCTGGAAAACTTTAAAAAGTTTTAAGTGGAGCTTACTGGGTGATTCTGCTGGGAGCTCAAAAGACCAGAACGCCAGTAGGACCGTGGACAGTAAAGATTTGGCTCATGAGATTTCAGAGAAGAAGAAAGACTCTTGGAAATTGGACTAAAGGCCATTCATATTACATTCTGGCAAAAAAAATTGTCTGTATTTTGCCCATGTGCTGAGACTTTCTATGAAGTTGAATTTAAAACTGATGGATTAATCAATCTGGCAGAGGAAATTTGAAGGAAGTACAGCATTCAAGCAGAGTCATGGATATTGCTGGTGGCTTTTAGCCAAGTTTTACTGTGATTATATGAGAGCAGAAAGCAGAGTGGAAATATTTGAAAAACTTGTAATTTGTCCAGAAAAGTTGTTTTAAAGCTGGGGACAAGGAGGTTATGCTTGTTGAAGAGGTTATAGCCACTAAAGAGATGCTAAGTATTTTACCTAAACACAATAGGAAAAATTACTTGAGGAATGGCTATCAGGATTTGGAAAGGTCATACTCTTCTCAGGCTCAAGGGTGTAAAAGTAAAAATTCCTTTGAGAAGAGACCATGGAGGTACCTTGAGTGCATAGGTGCATCTTGGAAGTTGGTTAAGTGTGATCAGCCACCCATCCACACAGACCCTGTGTAATCATGGTCCCAGGAGACTTGGCAACTATCTGGGATGGTAGTAGACTTTGTTGTTAAGCATGTGGTCCTGGTTCTGTGGGAATGCAGTGTGCTGGAGTTTTGAGGGTCATGGAGGCTTTCACTGAGTTTGCAAAGGAAGGCCTTGGAGGTAAGGCAAAGTATAGTAGGGTTGGAATTTCTACAGGCAGCTCCTGAGAGGGAAACATATGAAAATGTGAGAAGAAAGCTGAAACTGCAGTGGAGACCCCTGAGATTAAGAGATGTTAGTAACTTGGAATATCTGCTGAGTAAAGCCACAGGAATCAAGCAGAGACAAGCCAAGAAAAAAAGCCATATGGGTTGCAACCAGTAAGATCACAGAGGTGAAGGTAGGAAAGCCTTTTAGAGAGAATCATAATGCGATGCACCCCAAATGCTCAATGTGGAAATATAGGCCTTGTTTTCCTAGTTGGACTTCAGCCTTTCTTTGGTTCCATCTTTGATTTCTATGCCCCTATTTCTCATTTACAGAATGAAAATGTTTACTCTTTGCCATTACATATTGGACATATGTAACTTGCATTTGATCTTTATAGAGGGGAAACATCCAAGAATTTGCCTTGAGTTTCAGATGAGATTTTGGACTTGGTCTTTTGGGCAATGCTGAAACTGTTAAAACTATGGAGACTCTTGGAAACAGACTAACTGTGTTTGAGAAAAGCATGAGCATGGGTCCAGGGGCAGAATATTATGGGTTAGATCTGAAGTGTCTCCCAAAACTCATGCATGAGACAATATAAGAATGTTTGAGAGCTGTAACTTGATCAGTGGATCCATCCACTGACATGGATTAACCAGGTGGTAAATGTAGGCAAGTAGGGCATGATTGGAAGAAAGAGGTTACTGGGGGCATGCTTTTGGGATTTATATTTTGTTTCTGCTAAGTGTCTTTCTCTGCTTCTTGGTTCTAATGTTCTGAGCAGCTTTCTTCTGCCACATCTTTACACCATGATGTTCTGCCTCACTTGGGCCCAGAATTATGGAGTTGGCAGACCATGGACTGAACCTCTGAAACCATAAGCCAAAATCAACTTCTCTAAGTTTTTCTTGTTGGTTATTTTGGTCACAGTGACAAAAAACAAAACAAAACAAAACAAACAAAAAATCTAACTAAAACACCTGAGAATATGCTGATGATTCTCATGTTCCATATTTCCTTGTATAACCAACCATGTGATGTGATGTTGTACGTCTACTTACTTGCATTGAAATTATTTTTATTTTCATCTATTATGTAATTGCCACAAGGGCAGAGTTTTTCCCCTTATATGTGCTTCTTGGATATGCTGTGAACCATATGATAAAGTCTCAGTATCTATTTTCTTAGGAAAATAATGCTTTCATTTAGAATTTTCCAATGTTGGGTGAGATACTGAGTTGACAAATTTAAAGTATGTGCTTCCCATTTCCCAGGTATATTCTTTTTCTTAGTGTGGAACTGTCATCTCCATTGCTTCTCTGGTGTGTTCTGCAAATGAGGCTCTATATGCAGAAGGTGCACTGGGGCAGCAGTTTGCTCAGGGACTTTGTTTGACCTAAGGGTCAGAGGCTTTGGTTTGTGTAATCCTGTTAGGAAGCTGAGCTTCTTTGGAAGGTTTCATTGTCTGACTTGCAAAATCATTTCCACTCAGAAATGAAATCTTTGTGCTGTGCCATCTGGTCTTAGGACAGGGTTCTGAGGTGAGTGCTTCCAGATGGATGCTGTGCACATGGATGCCAGCCCAGAGAGTCTTTACAAGGGTGGTTCTGAGGTGAACTTTGATGGATTACATTTTTATGCTGTACCCTGGGTGGCTCTTCCATTTTGACTTTTCAGGTGTTTTGCTTTTCCATCATTTTCCTCTTTATGGACATTTGTGAATGATTTTTGGTTGGAACTTCATGAAGTAAAATCTTTCATTCCAGTTTTTATACTCTGAAGTTTTTCATGTTCATAGACAAGACAGCTTTTCAGGGGACAGGAAGTGAGAAATGAACATGTGGGAGAAAAGTAACAGTGAAACTCCTACACAAAAATTCTTATTTCCTTTGAATTTAATCCTCTATTTGATTTAAAAATAGCTTTCAGATATGATGGTACTAATTATTAACATTAATTATCACTTATTTTGTACTGGCAACTGTTACATGTTTTATTAAGTTAATTTTCCCAGTAAACCTATGAGGCAGATTTATTATTATCTCCATTTTAGAGATGGTTCTGCACAGGCATGGAGATTCAGTGACTTCCTAAGGTTATCTGGCAAGTATATAGGTTTGCTAGTTATAGATAATTGTTCCTAACAAGTAAAACATCTTAGAATTTCTGTAAAGTCAGCTAACATTCTTAAGGCATTTAGTTGAAATGTTGGTGTCAAGTGAGCTTTTGGTTCTCTTGAATATAAGTACATGTTTTATGCCAAATCTTGTTTAAAGGATTTCTTTAAAAATAATAAAAAGCTCCCCAACTTCCTATTAAATTAAGACAAAATTTCTTAACCTGACATTTGAAGATTGCCCATCAAAATCTATTTTGACTTTCTTATAATTTTGCTGTTACATTTTCTGTATATTTTTACTTCTATTTTAAAAAAATAACTGAAAAATTTAAATGGTGCAATGAATTTAAAACATGATTTTAAAATTGCAAATCATAATTAACTTGCATTTTCTACTTGGGACATTAGTTTGATGATCACAATAGCAAGTATAATTTGAGGACATATTTTATGCCAAATATTGGTTTTGGGTTTTTTTTTATTGATACTGGGGGTTGAACTCAGCGGTACTCAACCACTGAGCCACATCCCCACCCCTATTTTGTGTTTTATTTAGAGACAGGGTATCACTGAGTTGCTTAGCACCTTGCCATTGCTGAGGCTGGCTCTGAACGCGTGATTCTCCAGTTTCAGCCTCCCAAAGTACTGGGATTATAGGCATGCACCACTGTGCCCAAAATATTCTTTATATGTGAAACTATTTAACATGCCACTTTTAAATGTAAATTTATAATCATTGAAATTTAATTCTGTTGAAATGAATGTATTAAGCACCTGCTCTGTGCTAATCATTGTGCTTACAACTCTGTGAATATTGAATAATCTATGACACGGTCCAAACTGTAAAGGAGCTTGAAGTCTTAATAGACAGGAATATTTATGGGGAATTATAAGTTGAAAACTTGTAATTAAAAAAGACAAAGCCATTAAGCTGCAAAAATGAAGCTAAGATGTTTCATTTGTTTATATACTCAATTTTTTTTGACAAGAATTTAAAATACCTAGGATTCACAGTGCTGTTTTTCCCATTACCTTTCTATGGCTTTTAGTCATTCAGGCACTTGTTCATTCAATATTTATTGAACAAATATGTGTAGAATATAATTATAAATTATTTAAAAGCATCCCAACATTCTATGCAATACAGTTTGATAGCCATTTGATAGATATTAAAGATAATTATATGTTTGGAATATCAAACAGGATGATTGCGTCTACTCCCATTCAATAATTTTAGGCTCGCATTATAGATAAAATTGCATAAAATCCAACAGTTGGTATTTATAGAACATCTTTTATCTTAAAAACTAAATTAAGCACTAGGAATTAGAAAAAAATTTTTTTCTTGAACATAAAGAAATAAAGAGACCACCAATAATGGATCACAATGCAATGATGAATGTTTAAAATAGGAGTAATGGAGTGTGATTGACAGTGGGGAACACAGAGGACACCTAGCTCAGTCTGGAGAGGGCAGGAGAAGGAAGAGGAAACCTCAAGTGGGGGAGGGAAAAGGGTGGAGAAGAGTCTAAGTCACTGGTTTGAAAGACAGTGTATCTTATTTAGGTTCTTTATGAGGTAGAGGTTGTGTGTTTGAGGGGAATGTTATAGGAAATTGTTTAACCTGAAGATTTAGATTGAGTTCTAAATCTTCTATCTAAATGGTTCTATTTGAACCACAGAAACAGAGAATGATTTGAGTCAGTATTTTTTGGTTGTCCTAAGGATAGTATGTAACTATATAGTTGTCAGTTCCCCCTTATCTGTAGCTTTGCTTTTTGTGGTTTTAGTTACTAGAGATCAACTTGTAGTCTGAAAATATTAGGTAGAAAATTATAGAAGAACATCATTCATAGATTTTAAATTGTGCAGCATTCTCACAAGTGTGCTAAAATCTTGTGACATCTGTTTCATTCCACCAGCACCTGGATCTCCCTTTGTCTAGCATATCTACTCTTTATATGCTACCGGCCCGTTAATATGTACAGTACAATAAAAAGTTTTGAGGGAAAAAAAGATTGCCTTCACATAACTTTTATTATAGTATATCATAATGATTTTTCTTGATATTATAATCTTTTACTGTGCCTAATTTATAAATTGAACTGTGTCATAGGCATGACGACATAGGAAAAACAGTATAAATAAGGTATGATAATATCTTTGGTTTCAGACATCTACTGGGGTCTTGGAACATATCCCTTATGGACAGAGAGTCTAATGTAATCAAAATGCTAAGGAAGTTAATTCACAAAAATGGATGCCTCAGAGTATGAGGGCTTGCTTAAGTCCTTAAGGAACTGTAGGTGAGAGAGGCCCCAGGATAACCATGGCAAATGAAGCACATTATGATTTTTTTAAAAAAAAATTCTATCAGAACCAAAATTCATTTGAAATTCACTCCCAAATGCAGTGCTTTTGTTGTGTGGAGTAAAGATGTTCTGCACTTAATCTATTTTATCCATGTTTCTTTAGCCATACCTATAAGATGTCTTTGGTTAGGTATCACCTTCTCCTTACCAAAAAAAAAAAAAAAAAAAAAATCTTTCCTATACTTATTCTCCACTTTGAACTCTAAAACCATCTGGTACTTTTTTTGAAACCACTGATATATCCTGACATAATATTACTAGTACACAACTGTGAAGGCAATTGTTGAATATGACTCTTTGGTATAGTTTTTGAATTAAATTTACTTTTTTACTTTTTTTTTTTTTGCTTTTGTTCTTATTTCTTCCTAGAATTCATGCTAAATTTTGGAATATTGCTCTTTTGAGTTGTCACCTTTCTCTCCCTTCATCCCTTCTCCCTCCTTTCCTTTCTCTCTCCCCTCTTTTCCTTCCTTTCTTCCTCCTTTCCTCCCTTCTTCCCACCTTCCCTCCTTTTTTCTTTCCTGCCATCTTATTTCTTTGACAGAGTCCTCCAAATAACTGGCCAATTAGAACTTTATTCTCCTGCATTGGCCCAGAGTTCAAAGTTTTAATCCTTAATATAAAATCCCATATTATTATATCTATCTATGTCTTCTGCATTATATTTTAAGCAAATTTTTTCATAGCCAAAATAAAAGTTGCGGTTTCTGTCAGGGTAAAAATAAAATAGAAATTAGCTTCACAGAGGTGGTTTTTAGGGTGATTTGAGAAAAGTCTGTCTTTTCAAAAGGACTGATTTTCCAAGGTAAATTTTTATAGGAATTATCTAGACTTTTAGAGTGTAGAAATCTCTTCCTTCCTTCCTTTCCTCTTGTCCCTTTCTTTTCTTTTTTGTAACATTTCACATCTTCAGAGGTCTTATAAACAATGTGCTTTGTGTCTCTCTGTACATTTTTGAAGTTCTGGTTCATTTCTTGCTTTTCTGGGTAGGGAATCAACAGGAGTCTCAGGATCCTAAGTAATAAGCACTCCTTCTGAGGGCAGATAAGATGCAGCTTCTGCTCTATGACTTGGTCAGTAGGCTTTCTGTCTCAGGAGACAGTCTTAGTGACCAGCTCTTAGTTTTGGGGGCCTCCAGGCTTTGAATTGAAATAAGCAGGGCTGGGTGCACAGAGGTTGGCCTACACATTGGCACTCTGCTCCTCACAAGCTCTGTACCAGCCAAGAAAGGTAGCACTTGTGACCTCCTTTTAATTTGTGCCATGCTGCTTACAGAGAAAAGATTCACTCTTAAACAGATGCCTGTTTCTCCATCTAAGTCCCTACGTATAAATTCTGCACAATTCACAGCATTATCTGGGGAACTGAAGCCCTGTGATATATTTGAAAAATCAGGTTAAAGCTACTAGATTTCAAGACCTGAAAAGATAGTGTGTTCACTCAAAGAGGATAGTCAATTCAATCAAAATAAGTAACAATCATAGCTTCTTTTCATGACTATTATATGTACCAGACCACATATTCCTCTAATACTATTCCTCTGGCCCTGCTTTGAGAATGAGAAAGGGTGGGTAGTGGATGGGAGCATAGGACCTTTAGCAGTTGAATAAAGCCAATGTTGGAGTAGCAAATACAAAATCTTTTCCTCTTGTTGATAGAGAAGCAAACTGTTTTCTCGCTTAGATAATCTATTGATATATTTATTATTAGATTAAGAAGGCTTATGTCAATAGGCTTAGCATGAAAATCCTTATGCTCCTGTGTACAACCAGTTTTATGAGCCTGTTGGGGTGGTGTGTTGGCCTGGCTTGATGGTAAATGAAATCCACATCCCTTTGTTTTTATCTTGATAGTTTCTGGGGCCACCCTTGTTTCTTGACTCTCATTATGTGATCTGAGCATCTAAATGAAAGATTGTTTTCTGCTAGCATATGGAATAAACACTACTCTTGCTTCTGGAATCCTTATGAGCTTCTCTGTTCATCAAATAGCTGCATCAGCTTTATTGGAAATGAGTTCATTCCTGGGTTGTTTTTTCTCAGTGAAGGCCATGTTTAGCATGTAGAGGATAACTGTGAAATCACTCTGATAAGCGATGCAAAGAGATTCATGAAAGAATAGCTTCCTAAGGTCTCCTTTGTTTCAAAAGCAAGTAAGTTAGATCCAGATATTTTTAAATATTTACACAAGTAAATTATATGCTTTTCAGTTTTTGAAATTTCCTGCTGCAGAACTTTCTCACCATTATTGGTACCAAACCTCATTTTCCCATTTCAATTGCACTTTATTTCAGTTTGTTAGGGATTCCCTATAGAAATTGAAATGGGAATCAAGGTTTTACATTAAATAATTATTTTGGGACCATACATGATTTTTAGAGATGGAGTAAATTCTGAATGGAAGAACATATTCAAACATTTTGGTGAAAATAATGTGAGTATTTTAAGTTATTAAAATATAAAACATTTCATACTATTTTCCTTTGATGTATGGACTTAAAATTTTTGTAATTATATTTAAGGTTAATTTATTTTGATTTTATTTATAACATCTGAGAGCTATATATTTTTGTTCCTATGATTTGTTAAAAACGAAACATAACAGCCTGTAGATGTAGATGTAGATCAAAAGTCTATTGCTTTTTTATTTTCACATTTATAACTTACTATACTTGTGTGACTATAATTAGCATTTATAAGCAGCAAGTATTTCATACTTAAAAGGTCCTGAATCATTTTTATCCACAAAAGAACTCTATTAGAAGATGTAATAAGATTTTGAAAATTAAAAAAAAAAATAACCCTCAAGCCATTGACTTACAATGGCTCACATAATGGATCACATTAGGTGAAAGATGCTTGAATATTACTTTTCAGTTTTTAGGCTATTATTCACTCTACCAGATTTAAGAGAGGTAAAGCAAATAAAATGGTATGGGAGACAGGCAGAGGAGGAAAACGGGAAACATCTGTAGGATGGCAGCTTTCGCAGGGCACCGTCATTCCCAAGGCTGTGTTCTCTCTAGGGCCCTGGATGCTCCAGTGGACCCAGGGATGGAAGCTTTGCCTTTGTTGGCATAGGGCTCCTGGTCAGTGGTCTGCCATGCTGCCAAGCTTCCTCTTGATCTTGCATTTCAGATCCACCATGTGCTTTTCATGCTTTGTGCACAACTTTGGTATATAGAACCACATCTGAACCTTGACCTTTTCGTTTTACATTCAGATCACTCATCATTTCCAGTGGCCACACTTGATAAGTATTGTTTTAAAAATCAAGAGTTTGGTAAAGGTACTAAGGAATATTTTGTACTTTCTCACAGTTTTTTTTTTTTTTCTCCTTCACTTTCTCTACATTTTTACTATGGAAATAGGGCTGAGGGTTGTACAAATTCCCATTGGCATCCATCTTAGGGAAACTGGCTGGCTTGTGGAAATGAGTATAAGTCATATATCACTGGGAGAGTACAGATTGTGGCAGTCTGAGCTTAGGTAAGTCAAGTTATGATTTCTCTGCTTTTTCTGTTAAGTGGGGCAATACACTCTTATCTACTTTGTCCTGATGTGTTTCAAATGACACCACATGATAGTATTCTTAAAAGCAAGTTTTAAAAAGCCATAATCAAGTGGAATGTGTTGTCATCATTTCTAGTATCATTATTTTAATAGAGGTCATAAAATTCTTAGTTGCTTAAGCACTTCTACATTCCAAAGTGATTGTGTGAGAAGAGAAATCTATCCCGATTCTCTTCCCTTCCTTTCTCATATTCCCACTTAGTCTGGAGAGACCATGAGTGTTGTATAAGTCTCCTTAGAATTTGCTTTAGGTAAGAGAGCCAAAAATGTTAAGATTGAGGTGCGCTTGTAAGTAGCACAAAATTAGCTAAACCCATGCCATGTGCCCTCAAAAATCTGCTTTTGTAGCAAAGAAAATGGTAAATTCAAATTAACACTTACTTAACTTATTAAGGAATACTTGTTATATATGATCCTGTATGTTTTCTTTGCATTATTCTTTAATTCTTGCAAGATATCTGTGATAGCAGATTACCCTCATTGTAGGAATGAAGAGATGATGCTCAAAAAAGGTTAGTTAACTTGCTGAGTGTTCCAGGGCTAGCAGATTCTTTCTCTTGGAAAGAAGGTCTGTGTTGTGTGGGAAGTTGCAGTATAAGATATATTCTGCTTTCAATTATTTTTTTTGTACTTATGTGAAAATAAACTTAGACCACCCTTCAATTCCAGTCAAAGACAACAGCATTTGGTAATTGAATAACTAAACACAGCTAGCCGCTCAAGGTGTGATATCATAGAAACACAGAAAAGTCAAGGAAAGCTGGAGTAATTAGGCAGTAATGGTTGAGACATTACACTGGGCATTTCTTAGGGAGATATTAACCAGCTGGGATGCTGGTTAATGGCCCAAACAGTGCTGTAGCTGTAGGTCTTTAACTACCACAGTAATTATTCCTGGGCAATGTCTTATTTTGAGATAAATACGCTGATTTAAATATGCATATCTGAAACAATTGGATTCTTCTTGTCCTGTGTATGCTAACAAGGCTGGAGTAGGTAAAATGTACTAGACAGACTGATTGCAGTTCTCTATAGCAAAATATGAGAAAAAAAATTTTGTGTATGTAAAAAGGGAAGCATATTTGACAATGTTCTAGTCCATTTAATTGTCATAGAAGCTGGAATTTGCGTATCATCCCTTTTTCATCTGCAGAGTCCCACAAAGCACATCTGGATCTTGACCTCTTAGTTTCTCATTTGGATCGTTTACATTTCCAGTGGCCACACTTGATAACTATTGATACAAAAGGAAAATATCACAAGTCTGGTGAAGCTACTGGTACTACGGAATACAATTTTGTACCTATCCAGAGAATACTGAGCAAAGAAAAAGGCTAACGGTGAGGTGGGGTGGGAAAAAAGGGAAAAGAAAAAGGAAACTGAGAAAGATGGAGTTTCAAAACATCAGCAGAAAGAATCAGCAAGGGGGAAGAAATTAAGGAAAATGTAGAGGACATATAGTTGGCCCAGAATTCTCATTTGATCTTTCCCTTTCCCTCCTTTTATTAGCCCCTTTTAAGTGTATCCTATTTGTTCATTTCACATTTCTCATAGATTGTCAACAATACCACCATTCTTGCAATATCCTAACCTACCCCTCACCACCACGGTTCACGCTGGACAATTTCCACTCCTCGGAGAGACCAAGATTTAAGCCACTCCAGACTGGTAGCCTTTCAAATCAGTGCTATTAAATAATCCTTACAGGGGAATGAATGATGGCTGGTGCAAGCCAATCTTCTGCTAGTTCTAGGTAAGCTATGGCTCGGGCCTTGCACAGCACACTCAGCATGGCAGCAGCTTTGAGGTCACTGGGACTACTGTATGAAGAACTTGAGCATTCTTGTTTTGTAACTTGAGCTTGGCTCTTAGCAGAGGGGAAGGATATCTCACATTTTTTTCCACCTCAAGAAGCAATCAAATTTTCCTCCCTTATGTGTTACTGCAGTCACTCTTTGAGTGAAGTTCCGTTAAAAGTAATTTTCTACAGTGACATTTTAATACCTTGTATAGACTGGTCCCCTGACAAGCTTTAAGCTGGTTTTCTCTGTAATTTTACTAACCAGGTGGGAACTCCCTCGCATTCCATTATCTCTTTCATCTTTTCAACTCTACTCCTACCTCATTTCTCTCTCTCTGTCATACACACACATTTATAAACAAAATCTTTAAAAATCAATTCTAATTTGTCATCTATGCTCTTGATTATCCTTTTCTATGTCCTCCAGGATTGTAATTGATCAATTGTAATGTTATCTCTACTAACATGAAGTCTGTAATCCATAAACAAGCTTACTTTTCAAATTAAAAAAAAAATGTTTTTCTCTTGATCTTGTGCCCTTCTGTAGCTGTAATCGTATCTTCTTGCAAAGCCATATTTTTGATGATGGCAATAATAATTTATATTTAAATACAAATTTTAATATCTTAAATATTAACTTTATGACATGTTATATTAAATATGAACTCTAACACCCATAATTTTATTTTCTCTAAAAATCATCTGTAATTAGTGTAATTTCCACTTTACGGATAGAGAAATTGCCATCTACAAGGTTAAGTATAGGTCACAGAAAACAAGTGGCTGGACCAGGATTTAAAAGCCAGATCTGGCTGAATCCAAAGCATTTTCACAGTTATCACATAGTTTATTGCAAGCCTGTACTTGCTTTTCGTACTTCCTACTTTCTAGAACCTGGTAGGAGATGATAGTAATGTGTAGACAGTGTAATGGCCACTTCTCAATCCTTGTTGATACTGATTTTGTAAAAAGCACTTGATATCCTGACTCACTCTTTTCTCATGTTTTTTAGTATAATGATCTCATATATCTTTTGTTAGACAAGTTCCTAGATATTCAGTATTTTAAATGCTATTAAGGGCATTACTGATTTGTAAATTTCATTTTCTATTTGTTTGTTGATGGCAAATGGATATACAGTTGGTTTTTCTTCACCAATCTTGTATCCTACAACCTTGTCAAGTTCACTTACTAGTCTTTTCTGTGTCTCTATGTGTTCCATAAAGTTTTCTCGGTCCCTAATCATGTCTTCTGAGAACAGTGACAGTTTTTCTTCTTCCTTGCAATCTCTATGCCTTCTATTTCTTTTTTCTCTTATTGTACTAGTTAGGCACTCCAGGATAGTGTTGAACAGAAGATTTAAAACCAGTTATCCTCTCTTTTTCCTACTCTGGAAACACTTTCATAAGTGTTCAATGTCTACTATTAATGATAGCATAGTATTTTTAAATGTCTATTAGATGGAGAAAATTCATAATTTAAATCCCTAGTTTGCTAATATATTTTATTATAGATAGGGTTTTCAATTTTGTCATGTGTTTTCTGCATCTGTTGATAAACATTTTTTTCCTCCTTTATTCTGTAAATATTGAGGCTTTAATTTACTTATATGTGATGCCATTACTTATATGGGCAGATATAAGTCTGCTCTCTTGGCATCAATTCTTTTTTCACCTCTGTAATTTGTTCCCATTTTACTTTTATTGCTTCCCTATGAGTGAATTAAGTAGTTTTAGTATTCTAGCTTATCTTTTGTATTAACTTTTTAGTTAGATGTGCTTGAGTCTTTCTTTTAATGATAGCCCAAGAGACTATAATGCATTGAGATAACCTTCCACAGTCTACTTTTAAATAAAATTTTAGTATTTTATGAAAAGCATAAGACTATTTAACAATAGATTCCACTTTTGCTACCCATTTTCTCTTATTTTCATATAGTTTACTTTTGCATATGCTAAATTCCACAATATAACATTATTTTTGCTTTAAATAGTAATCCTTCAAAGTAATTTAAAATTGCATGTGTAAAAATAATGATGATATAACATGTCCTATATCTACAGGTCGATATGTATTTTATAGTTTTTTTTTTCTTCCTGAAGATCCAGACTCCCATTTGATATCTTTTCCCTTTAGCTTGATGAAATTATTTTAATATTTATTTCAGTACATACTTTTGGATGTAAATCCTCTCCTTTTCATTTTATCTCAAAATGTTTTATTTTGTGTTTATTTTTGATGGATATTTTCATTGAACATGACATTTCAGCTTGCCAATTTTTTTAGCATTTCAAAAATATCATTTCATTATTTTCTGACGTGTTTCTCTGATGAGAAGTTAGTATTGATTCTTATCTTTATTTCCTTGCATATAATGTTTCTTTTTTCCCTTGAGCACTTTAAATTTTTTCTCTTTATCTTTTGAATTCAGCAGTTGCTTATAATGAGCCTAAATGTGCTTACTTTGTTCCTTATCCTTCTTTGGGTTCAATGAACTTCTTGTTCTATAGATTGATATCCTTCATCAGTCTTATGAAATTTTTCCTTTAGTTCTTCAAATATTTCTTCCATTCTGTCTCTGTCTCTCTTTGTCTCTTTGTCTCTCTCTCTCTCTGTGTACGTGTGTGTGTGTGTGTTTCTGTCTCATTCTCCTTTCCTCCTGGCACTCCACTTGGGACACATAAGTTAAAAGATTTGAGGTTGTCTCACAAATATTGGATATTCTATCTCTTTTACTTTTATTCTCTCTTTTTTTTTACATTGTGCCATTTCTGTTCGTTGGTCTTCTGGTTCATTCATCCTTTCATCTGTGGTGTCTTATTTACTGCTAAGCCTATTAAATAATTCTTCATTTCTGATATTACAATATTTTTCTGACTAGTATTTTCATTGTCTTCTGTCTCTATGATGAAAAGGTAAATTTTTGGTTTATGCTGCCTCTTTTTTCTATCTTGATACTCCAGCCAGCTTATCATAGTTATTTAAAATCTCTGTCTGAAAACTGGAACATTGGGGCTATCTCTAAGCCAGCTTTTATTGCTTTTGGCCTCTCTTGAAAATGGGCTGCAATTATTTCTTTTTTTTATAATCTGTCATTTTAATTTTATTGTGAGCATTGCATATAAAAGTAGAAATTGAAGTTAAGCCGGGTGCAGTTGTGCACGCCTGTAATCCCAGCATTTTGGGAGGCTGAGACAGGAGAATCACCAGCCTCAGCAACAGTAAGGCACTAAGCAACTCAGTGAGACCCTGTCTCTACATAAAACACAAAATAGGGCTGAGGATGTGGTGCAGTGGTCGAGTGCCCCTGAGTTCAATCCCTGGTACCAAGAAAGAGAGAGGAAGGGAGGAAGGGAAGAAGGGAGGGAGGAAGGGAGGGAGGGAAGGAAGGAAGGAAGCAAGCAAGCAACGAGCATGCTCTGGATATTTCTTTAAATTTTATAGCTCAACAACGAGCTTTCCCAGCACTCTTGGCTCTTAGTTTCATCCTTGGCTTTTCAGGACTTCGAATATGTCTTAGTTCACTTTCTGTTCCTGTTACTGAATACCACGGACTAGGTAATTTGTAAAGAATTAAGGTTGATTCAGCTGTTGTTCTGGAGACTAGAAAGTCCAAAGTTGAGGTGTTGTATCTGACAAGGATCTTTTTATTGATGGAGAGATTCTGTAGAGTTCTGTGGTAGCACAAGGCATCACAAGATGACAAGCAAACAGGATTTTGCATCCAAAAGACAGGCAAACTGGATTCCATAACAGGTATGCTCTCAACATAACCCATTAATCAATGGGTCCCACCTGCTCCCACCTCTCAATTGCTCACAACTGGGATTAAATTACATCATGATTGTTGGTGAGGACATTCCATCATAGCAGGAAATCTCTCTCTACCCTGCTGCCCTGTCTCCAGACTGGAGGATTTCTACAAGGTAAGAAGTAAAAATCTGGACTGCCTTGGTCAGATTAACCTCTTTTCTTTGGCCTCTCTTCCAGTCTTCAGTGGTAGCTGACTGAACCAAGTATTGGCAAGTCTGGAGTGCCACAGAGAGATTTTTTCCAACTCTCTTGTCCTACCCTCGGCCTTTGATCCATCACTTTCTGCATTCAGTGAAAGTTCCTAGAAAAGTGTTGGAAATCAGGTATCAAACATCTCTACAACCAGAGTTCCTCAGGGTCTAGTTGGTCACAGCAGCCCATACGATGCTCTTCATGGATTGTTAGACGGTTGTGGGTTTATCTCTACCCTATGTAGTGTGCATTCCTCCTCTCATTGCTCTGCTAGAATTAAATGCAACCATGGCCTCTTCTTTTTTGGGAAGAACTTGTCAGTTTTGGGAATTTAACTGAGTGTCTTATCCTCAGCTCTAGGGTGGTTTTAAAGACATAATGTGTAGCTTTTCTGATTTGTTCACATTTTAAAGGTAAGAGGGAAGCATGATCTCCCTAAATCCTCTGAATTGTCCTTTAATGTATTTTCCTCTCAAGTCCTTACATGCCTCCCTGTGTTGTAGATGCTAAAGACTGCATTAAGCTTGTTTTTAGAGTCAAGGTGTTAGGTGTAATTTAGGTTAGGTTAGGTTAGCTAGACACACTCTCATGAAATACAAAGGGAGAGCAAATGAGTTGAATTGTCTCTCCTGATTCTCCTACTTTTTGCTGTCAAGTGTGGTCTTAGAGGCCACCGATGTCTCTATGATAATGTTGATACAGATCCCTATAACCCATTCTTACCTTTTTGGATGTACAGGAGATCAGAGTATAGGAGGTATGTACTTATCTGCTAAGTGCATCGCTATAGTATGAACAATTTTGCTGGTACTTTCCTGATAGAGATTATAGTTAAGGATGATAGTTAAGGATTTATATATATATATATATATATATGTTTATATTTATATATTTATATTTATATATATATGTTATGTATATATAATTTTTTTAAAGTTAAGGATATTTTGTAGGTAACAGTTGTAGAGATAATTTTCTGATTTCCCAGCTTTCTGACTTGTAGAGGCAGCAAATATCAAATATCGGAGAGCCTAGTACTGTCCTGATGTTCTGAGAATCACTCTTGAAGGTACTGTCTGGAGCCTGCTGCTCCAGGCCTCCAAAAGCTTTTGTGAGAGACTTAATCAATCCATTTCTGCTTAAAATAACTTATTATTTTTCTTATCTTCTACTGACTCCTGATAGTCTCATTATCATCATTTTCATTTGTCATGTACAAAGCATTTACCCTTATGTGAACTTATCTGAACTTGTTGCAGATACTATGTTTTACGAATCTAGCCATAGATTATAAATGCCCTTTTAAAAATATACCATTATAAAAGCAAACAATTGTTGAATTTAACCATAATGAAACACTTTTCTTAGAAGTTTTATGTTGCTTGTAAGTGGGTTTTGAGTTTTCCCTCCAGTCCTGAGTTTCCTAATTATTCCTTAGGTGACTTGTGATTTCACATGTCTAGGAGGTGTAGCAGACAGATAATAGAGCTAAGCACTAGACCAAGGAAATCTACCTTACCCCGTATTCCACATTAAATCTCCAAGTTCTCAGTCTGGAAACTTGAACCTCCAAACACAGGTTCAACAGAGAGGACTTGAGACAAAGGGACTCTGTGAATATAGCCAGGAAAAAAGTGGTCTTTAAAGCAACCATAAATTTTGTAAGTTGTACTTCAATTTCAATTACTATAATGGAAATTAGTTTGTAGGTAACAATCAGCAACTGATATTCTTATTATCTTTATATAGATAAGGACATTTAGGCTCAGAGATTTTCATGACTAGTAGTAGCTATAAAGGGGCAAAGCCAAGGATTAGACTTAGATTTTCAAAGCAAAATCCTGTGGTTCTTTAAGACCCTTAAGATGCCTTTCTTGTCTAAACTCTGTAGCTTGTCAAGTTATAGATCTGAAATTATGAATTTTCAAAGTGAAGACCAATAATACTGGACTAGATCTTTTGGCAGTTCATTGTTATTTTTTCTTAAATCAGACAAGAAATTCTCAACCTGCAAGGCTCAGCTTAAAACACTCAAATGGATGAGGATCTGGAAAGTCATTTTCCTTGAGCCTTTTCATGTCTTTCAAAGCCTACTTCATCTAGTACTGTGTGCATGTGATGATATCATCCCACAGCTAAAAACAGAGTCTATTTCAGTGATGCCTTAAATTCACAGAAAATGAAACAAAATCCCAGATAATGACAACAATTTTAGAGTCTATATCCTCCAGGAATCAAATCAAAGGGCTCAGTAGCATATCACCAAGAAGGACCGAATTGAGAATGAAGCAGATTTAGTGGTACCTCCTTAAAGTAATGATGAAACACTGATTTGTCTAATCTGTCCCTGAGTTCTGATGATAGTAGGTCACTTCTAATTACCTTTCTCTTTCTGGGCTATATATAGAACAATGCTTGGAATATTAAAATGCTTTGTGGGCTGGTTATTTAATTGCTACAGAATCGATTTCATGAAGGAACGAAAACAGATTCGATTCTAAGATGTAAATGTGAGACTCGACAGACTGCAGTGTGTTGCTTAAGTCTATCAATAGATCTGTCAGCCCACAGTTTCTAGGTGGCTATTATGGATTCTTATAATATGGGAAGAACATATTTGACAACTATAAGAGCAAATGGAATTGCTCTTCTCTCCAAAATAACAAGAAATAATGTATTCTGGTATTTTTATTCCCTATACCATCCAACATATTATACATCAAAATTATTTTAGATCGGAGTGCCTTCTCTGTTTGCTCATGAGATGTTCATGCTTTCCTTTTGCTCATTTCTTTTGGCTTTTCCTCACTTCAATTTCACAGGTGGTGATAGCATGCTCTATTTTGGACACTAGAGAAGTGGATTTCATATTCTTGCTGTGTCTCATTACTGTAAACTAGGAAACAAAGTACACTTTCTCATATTTTTTTCTTCATAAAAATCTTGTCATTTCATACCAGGGAAGCAATATCCAGATAGCAGAAAACTCAGAGAATATTACTTTGAAATTTATTTATTCAACATCCATTTGTGTAGCAAATATTAATTGAGTAGCTACTGTGTGTTACTACTCTCTGTGTTGGGGATTCAGTGATGAACAAGACAAAATCTTTGCTCTCATGTTTCCTCCTTTCTAGATTGGAGACAATAAAAACAGAAATGTAGTGTCAGAAAATGATAGGTACAAAGAATATATATTTTATTAATGTATTTTAAGGTATATTTCTCTATTGCAATTATGAAGGCAGGATAGTATATATCTGCTTGTGCTGCCATAACCATAGACCACAGATTCAGCGGCTTAAACAACATTCATTTAGTTCTGGAAGCTGGAAAGTCTAAGATTAAGGTGCTAAAAGATAGATTTCATTCCACTCTTTCTCTTCTTCACTTGCAGATAGCTACTATTGCGAGGCTGCCAGCGCCTCACCAGGGTAATTTCTCCTGCCCAGGAAGGGATAAACCACCTGAGAAAATAAAGTCTGAAATAATTAGTAAAGAAATAAGACAAAGTCATAATTATAGTTTAAAAGGAGCACCTGATAGATTCTTCCAGTCCTGGTAGGAGCTGGAACAGAACAGATAGAAAATGGCTCCAGTGGTTTTATTTAAGGAGGTACATCAAAGGCAGGTATACAGTTTCAGGGGTATACTGCTTCATGATGTCTTGCAGTCAACAGGTTGATTGACATCTTGGCAGGCTACACCCATCTCTGAGAGGCTGTGTGGCTACATTAGGTCACCCCATCTCTGGTACTGTGTGGGACTTGATAGAGGTAAATAGAAATTCCCATGTATCTGGGTGCTCTTAACCAGTGGGATTGCCACTGGAAGTTCCCAGTGAATAGATTTTCCTATTCACTGGGCTTCCATGCCGATTTGGTCCACACATAGTCCACGAATGGCTCTCAACAGGGCTACCATCTTACTCATATAACCTCTTTGTGTCATTAGGGAGAGAGGGAGGGAGAAAGCTCCCTGAAGTACATCTTATAAGATCACTAAACTTGTCCTATTAGGGACCTACTCTTATAACTTATTTAATCTTAATTATATTCCAAGAGACCTCATCTCCTAATGTAGCCATATGGAGAGTAGTAGGGCTTCAACATGAATTTGAAGGGAGCACATATATTTAACTTATAACAGACAGAGTAAGGGGATGAAGTGTGAGGATATTTGGTGCCAGGTGGGTCAGTGGAGAAAAATGTTCTACAAAGATGATCAGCTATAGACTTTCTGATAAGAGCAGATGGAACTGCTCTTCTCTCCAAAATAACAAGAAATAATGTATTTTTGTGTTTTTATTTCCCATCTAACATATATCAAAATATTTTAGTTTGGAATGGCTTCCCTGTTTCTGTTTAAAGTTTACCTTGGAACAGAGATCTAAATGAAAGAAAGGGGTGGACCAAATGGACAACTAGGGAAGGATGTTCCACACAATGGAGTAATAAGAACAAATGTTCTGAGGCAGAAGCAGATGTGTGTGTCTAAGGAACAGGAAGGCAAGCAGGGGTGGAATGAGCCAGGAGGGTGGTGGGAGACGAGGGCAGAGAGGTTGTGGGCTTAGCTTTATAGGTGGTAGCTCTGTAATCTCCATGCCATATTTTATGGCAAATATTTTGTAATGACCATATTTTTCTTTCAAAATAAAATTTACAAATATATATAGGAAGTCACAATAAGAGGCATTACATAACATGTGGAGTGTAATAACTTAAAATAAGCACCAAGTAAAAGTAGACAAGTCGGGGCTGGGGTTGTGGCTCAGTGGCAGAGCGCTGGCTTAGCACAGGTGAGGCACTGGGTTCAATTCTCAGTACCACATAAAAATAAATAAAGATCCATTTCCACCTAAAAAAAATTTTGAAAAAGAAAGTAGACAAGTCTATGTCATGTGTTAATAAAACTTAAGGCAATTGCTTTCATCAAGTTCTTTGAAGTAAGCATTCTTGTGGTATTTATCTACTTTGAAGTATGTGTGTAAATAGCATAGAAGTAAAGTCAGAATACAAACTTTCCAAAATCTCAAAGTAAGGTCTGAATTAAATGACATTTTTCTGAAATTTTTTGCAAACTTTTCAGATATATGTTAGTAAACAAGCTTCTAAATACATGTGTTCTAAATACATGTGCCGTACCCCATAACTGTGCTTACTCTAAACATTCATGAGCACCTTTTCTTTCCCCCTCCTCTTTTTGGCTATAGTGAATCTGTATATCTTCCGCATAATTGGGGGAAAGGTGTTAAATTAGATGAAACTCTGAAGTGGAATTCTGAAGGGAGATTTGGAAAAGTAAATATATTTTATTATATGCCCTAGAGATAATTAAAGTCTAGGGAAAGTGACCTTGTGAGAAAAAGTTAAATGAGCTCAGAGCTTATCTGATGGGGGAATAGCAGTGTGGACAGAGCCTGCTGGCCTCAGGTCCTGAAAGCAGCCTTGCACAAGGACCTAGCAGATGACCTGGATTTAGAATGACTTTCCAAGGCAAGGGAGATAAATAAATATCCAATAGCCACCCAGGAAAAATAGCTAATTCCTAAACAAACAAACATTTCTGGCCTGTTCTCTCATTGCTTAATATGTTAGGCATAAAATAAGGTGTTTCAAACACCTGTGTGCCTGGGATATTTTGGATGTTGTTACATATGTGGAGGATGAAATGGTTTGTAAAGTGACTCCTTTCCTTTGATTTATAAATATTTCTTTGGATTTTTTTCCTTATATTTATTCAAAAATTTATAAAGGATTATTGATGAATCATGTTTCTTATAATTTTTAAACTCTTTTACTCTGTACTTAATTAACATCAACTGGAGTTAGATTTGAAAAAAAATTATTTCAAGATTTGGGGAAATTTAAATCCAATAGACAAAAGTTTCCATTGATCTTTTTCGTTGTTTATCATGATGAATGGAATCTAAATATATTTTATATAGGCAGCTAGAGTAGACTGTGAATGTACTTTAAAAATGGTAGGGGGAAACACAAAATAGGGCTGGGGATGTGGCTCAGTGGTCAAGTGCCCCTGAATTCAATCCCTAGTACCCCCCCCAAAAAAAGAATGGTAGGGGGTTTTCCTGTCATGATTTTCTATTTTGGAGCAGGAGTTGTAATTTTTTCAACAAAAAGTATATATTAGAAGATACATTTAATAATGAGTACTTTTTAATTTTCTTCAAAAATTAGATACTGACTCTACTATAGCTAATATATTCTCCCTTTAACCTTTGGTTAAAATGTTGGAATCACTAGGTGAAATTCTAGATTTTGTGCCCCTAGAGTCATGGTCTTCCATAGTCCAGACTACTGAGCAGGATGATCTTAAGGAGAAAATGGGAAGAACTGGACTGCACTGTACTTTTAATATTCTTAAAGACTAGTAATATTGAGTTGTTCTTGCACCCTTGAAAGGAAGGAGTGGTAGGGAGAAGCAACCAAGAGGGAAACTAGCGTATTGCCCTCTGTGGAAAGACACATTAAAAGTGTTCAGAGCATTCCTCTTCTAATGAGGAAATCTTTCTGACTACAATTATGAATCATGTTTAGGGTCTGCTAAAAAAATAATGAAATTATGAGGTCATCTAGCCTTAGCAGGATTGAAAGAAAGGCACAATATAACAAATGGATTCCAATTAGCAGGATAGAGGGATTTCTCCTTGACAGAAGAATTAC
Organism: Geosciurus inauris; assembly: GCA_004024805.1. Classification (NCBI taxonomy): domain Eukaryota; kingdom Metazoa; phylum Chordata; class Mammalia; order Rodentia; family Sciuridae; genus Geosciurus; species Geosciurus inauris. The sequence goes on from PVHX01011315.1 coordinate 42,121, forward strand.
CTATTGAAGGCATCACATTTTATTTCACAGACATTGAATCCTGATGAACTGAGAGGATATTTTTCCAAGTACTGAAGATTTTGCCTTGAGGTCATCATTCCAGCTTGAACAGATTTTGAATGGATCAGCTGTACCAGATGCATTTTTTTTTTGGCTTGGTCATTAGATTTTATATTACTGCAGAGACAAATAAAATAAAAATCATTTCAGAAGCACGAGCTTATTAGACTAGCATTTTTGTTATGAGTAGCCTACTGTTTACTAAATATGAATTTAAATCACTATAAAACATAAAGAAGCAATATTAAGTTCTGGTGAAGTATGATCTAGGACTAAAAGCCTCTCACATTTTTATTTTTTAAAAGAAAAGTGACCATATTTAGATTATGGGAGAAAAACCTATAATATATTAAAGACTTTTGTGTGATTACATTTTTCCTTAATTATGGTGTTGATCAGTTGAATTATTTCAATTTTTGAGTATATTTTCCCCCTTATATCTGCTATTTCTCATGGCTGCATTCCATGGTCAAAAATTCTATCCTTTGCTTTTATATAGGTGTATTAGATATGTTTCACTGTTCATAAGGTCATAAGGAGGACCAAAAAAAGTGGAGGGGAAGAAAGCATCCTTGTATACTAGAAAAACATTGGGGCTGGGACTAGTCTTAAGATCGGAAAGACACTTGGGTGGGTGTCTCCACATGTGAGAAGCATCTTCCCACTAGTTATCCTATTTGTGAATGAATCTTTGAGGCAGAGGTTGCCACCACTGATGCCCATAGGTGTTCACTGGTTTGATCTAGCTATTAGGGTCCAAATTTAGCTCCATCTGAGGCTCAAGTGAGTGCTCCAAATGCTACAGTCCTTCTCAGGGGTTATTCTATTTGGTAAACCTTTTAGCATTTCTATAAAGCTGGATTACTACCAACATCAAATTATTAATGTCAAAATTTAAATGGCAACATTTATGTGAATGTGTTTTATAAAGTCTAAAATGCCAGATAATATAGATGATATATTACGAATTTATTACTAAAAATTCAACATTATTCTAAAACTGAAGACCTTTAAAATACCCACGTCCCCATGGTAAAGTTCACTAGAGCTATCTTCCTAATAAATATGGAAAGTAATGTCAATTAAGATACATGTTATTTGACAGCTATTGTCAAAAGCAATATGTACATAGGAAAAGTGAATCATGAAGAAGAAAATCTCTGTAGCAATCCTGATGCTACTAATTGACCACTGGAAACCATTGCATACATAGGTATGGTTTTCATACTTCAGCATAGGAAAATATTAGTGTGATTAAAATTTAGCAAGAAGAGAGGCACATCAGTGGCTATTGTTAAATATAAATTATTTTCTAGGTACCTCAGGAGAATCTTATATTTACTACTTTTCTAAAAAGAGAGAATAGAATAAGTAGGGGGGAATACACAAATACTTTCATCCTTCAAAAACGTGTCCCTTCATTCATACATAGTAATCAGACACCACCAACTGTTTCAGGCTCACAGATCATTTGCAAATTGCCTGGCTACCACTCACCTTGTTTCATCCTTGCCTACACATTTGTCAGCCATCAGAACCACCTACCACAACTTCCACTCAAAATAGCACGATTACTAACAAATCCCCTTCAAGTGAAAATAAATGTGTGCAGTCGGGTGACACCCTTCCTTTTATCCTCCTCCTTCCCCATGGCTGGGGCCCACTTGGCACTAAGCATCGTGCCGTCCAGATGGTACACTCTTCTCTGCTCCTGCTTGAGCATGTTCTTTGCCAAGGCTCTGAGTGCCAGTTTTCTGTGAGAATCTGCTTGTGGAAAGATAGCTGCCTGGGTTATCTCACCTCCTTTATAGTCTACATACAGCTGGTGGTATAGTGAGTCAAGGACTAGGGACAGAGGAGAGAGGAGGCAGACAGAAATTAGGTTTGCATGAATAAATAAAATTATTGAAGAGAGAGAATGCACTCTCTTACCTGTGTAATTTTGGTAAATTATTTCAACTTTCTAGACTTCTATCATCTTATCTCTAAAATGAAGGTTGAACTGGATGACATCTTATTGCTCCTTACCTTTAACATTCTATAATCTTGTGACCATTTAGTATATATTGTTTCAGGAGGGTGCATATGAGTGAGACCCATTGTGTTGAAAACATTCTGCATTAAAGTGATGATTGTATTTTGGCCATACAGCAATTTGGAGGAGGAATAAATAAGTTCCAGATAAGTGTGGGAGGTAGATTGTTTATAGAAAAACTAGGTCTGCCTGATGACACATTTCAGTGAGACCCTAATTTCAGATTCTCATTTTCTTCAATATTGAGAAGAGTCCTCTAGGCAAGTACAGAATTTTGGTGATGTAGATAATTGGTATGATGGTATTGATGCATGAAAGAATGACTTACTGGGTTTCTGCTATCATTTTGGTGTCAGGGATATAGTGAACAATTTAGAGCCTAATAACCTTACAGCAGGCTGTGCAATGGCTCATAACCAGCAGACTATGGGCAATCTTTCCAAAAGAGTGTCAGATTTTTGCTACATGTCCTTCAAACCTTTTTGCTGAAGTAGAGGCCATTCTGAAAGGCTCTCAGAGGGGTCTGATCTCTTCTTGTTTTCCTACTCTGGCCATCAGAGTAGCTGTAAGGAATTACAAGTTCAGCAGGTCAAATTTTTGAGTTGTCCAAGATTCCAAGATTCTGGGGAGAAAAGTCTGCAGCAATCTCAGAGGGGATTCTGGGCTTTGACTCAACTCCACACTATGCTGTGTGGCTTTAAATATTTCTTTTTAGGTTCCATTATCTATTATATAGAAAAGTCAGAACTGAGAAGAATTCTTGAGATTTTACAAAAAGCTCTGCTGCCTTGATAGTTTGAGTATGCATATTCAGACTCTGAGTAATTCTTCCATCAATGGGTTTTAATAATCATTTTGAATGTACAGTTCAAATATACAAACACATTGAATATTTTTTCATGATCTTTTCAGATTTTCTTCGTACTTAAATTTTCCATTGGAGGTGGTTATGGGTAGAGCTTGCTAGAACATCACTGCCATCTTCTCAAATATGCTAGGGTTTTGTCTGTGACTATGTATTAATGGTGATGGACCTTTGTTTCCTATACTTTTCTTTTGATACATATTTGTTTTCCCTTATGACATGTGTATTGGTATGCACAAGAATAACTGTGGTCACAAAACTCATATAAGATTCGGAGCTGGAGAATTAGTCTATTTTATGTTGCTATAACAGAATAGCACTGCAAAATTATGAAGAAATTTACTGGGGTCATGGTTCTGGAGGTGGGAAAGTCTAAAGGCATGGTGCCAGCATCTGCTTGGTGTCAGGTGAGGGCCTTCCAACTGCGTATTACCATGGAAGAAGATATCACATGGCAAAAGGGCAAGAGAACACATGTGCGAGAGCTTGATTTTATTACCAAGCCACCTCCCAATGACTAACCCACTTCCATGAGAACTAAATTACTAGAGAACAACTTAAATTCTTTCATGAGGTTGGACTCCTTATGACTTAAACATCTCCCATTAGGTCTTGCCTCCAAACACTACTGAATTTGGAATTGAGGTTTTAACCCATGAACTTTTGGGGATGTGTTCAAATCATAGCATGCCATCATAACAAAATGAGAGATTGGGTGGATTAATCAAAAGAAATTTATTTTCTCACAGTTGGCACAGCTGAAAATTTATGATCAAGCATGATCAAGGTTCTGATCTCTTTTTTCTGATGAGGACTCTCTTCTTGTTATGCAGACAGCAGCCTTCTCACCATGTCCTCACATGACCTTTCCTCAGTGTGTGCTTATGACAAGCAAGAAGGAGAAAGGAAGGTGAGGGGGAGAGAGAGAGAGAGGGAGGGAGAGGTGGTAGAGGGAGAGAGAGAAATACTGGGCAAGAGAGAGTGTGCATAAGTACTCTGGTATCTCTGTTGTAAGGATACTAATCCTATTACATAAGGTTCCTATTATCATTATAGCATCATTTGACCTTAATTACTTCCTTAGAGACCTTATATCCAAATACAGCCACACTAGTGGTTAGGGTTTCAATGTATTAATTTTAGGGGGCACAAACATTCTGTTCATTGCAAGAAGCACACTCCTTGGTGACATATAGTGTAGTATTGAAGATAGTTTGGTGCCAAAGAGTATGGTCTTTGGAGTCAGTTAATTTTCACTTTGATTTATGATGTTGCCACTTAGTGACCATGGGTGAGTTCATTTGGAATTCATTTGCTAAATGTTTCTGACAATCAACTGGGTTCTATGCTAGGAGCTGGTCATAGTGTTACAGATATAACAGAAATAAACAATTCTGTTCATGTAATCCTTAGAATAGATGAACATGGAAAGTGTTTGATAAATACTATTTAGCTTCACAGATTTTCCAAGAAGTGAGTCAATCTTCAAATGGGACTCTGCTATAGCAAACACTGTACAGTTTCTAGAGTCAGTGGTTCATCTGTAAGGTTTTAAACATATACATGCACTTGTGTGTAGAGGGAAAGAAGGAGGACTGATCCAAGATGATGTGAGCAATACAACTGGATATAAGTGGAGTCTGGAAACATCCTTTGTGCATTGTCTGGTGGAGCTTAACATTATAGATTGTGTCATGGAATTTGTTCCCTCATGGCTTCTTGAAATCATTCATTGTTTGAAATTCTTGTGGGTAATAATTGAGTTAAAGGGGATCTTCTATTGAGATTTCTGCTTGGATTTACCCAGACTACTTTGTAGCATCTCTCCAATTCTGGGGTGATGTAGATTTTTCTTCCTCTCTCAATAAGTAAATACATATGCTCATGTATGTGCACTTTTGTGAGCTTATTCACACACACATACACACACACAGAGACACACAACACTTTTTAACATTCATGGTGAAGGTTTGGAGGTAGAGCATTGAGGATGTAAATATTAAAATCCACTTCGTTTTCTTCCAAGGGAAAAGTGACTCAACAGTGTCATTTTGTTCAGAATCACAGAGAACAGCTTTTAATTCCTTATTGATTTTAGAATAAATTTGTTTTCAGAACAACCTAAAGACATCTTAAAAGCTGTCTCTAGAATCTCCAATAATACTTCCAGTAGAACCACTGACCTAGAGTTTTGTCAATCCCTTGAAGGTCTTTCCTTCTCCAATTTAATGATGGTACATCAGAATGCTGCAGAAATGGCAATGTGCAGAAAGTCAGGAGGTCAGGCCTCGTCCTCAATCTGCCCCAAGCCACTAAAGACCATGCAAAACAATGCAATTCCCTAGAAGCAGACTGTAGTCTTCCAGTTTAATTAATCTCTCTGTGACTTAATATTCTTATTTGTGAAATGAAGGTGTAGTAAATGATCTTACATGCTCTTTCTAGTTGATAGCCCAGCTAAAATGCCTGGCTTAAATGTCACAGCCTTTCTAAGTGCTAAGTGCTTATACATTATCTCATTTAATCTTCTTGGTGGCTATCTTAGTACATTTTGTGTTGCTTTGACAGAATACTTGAGTGGATAATTTATAAAGAAAAGAAATTTAATTCTCATTGTTCTGGAGGTTGGGAAATTCAAGAGCAAAGGGTCACACATAGTGAGGGTTTTCTTGTCATAACATAGTTGTAGGCATCCCATGGTGAGACAGCAGGAACATTTAAATTCAGGTCTCTGTTCCTCTAATAAAGCCACTAATCCCATAATGGAAGCCTCACCTTCCTGATCTCATCTAATCCTAATTACCTCCTAAAAGGCCCTCACCTCCAAATTTCATCAACATGTGAATTTAGGGATTAAGTTTTTAACACACGAACTGTGGGGGACACATTCAAACCATTCCCATGTCCCTTGTCACTCATGTTATCTTTGTTTCATAAATAAGGAAACCACAGCCTGAAATTTGCCCTGTGATCCCACAGCTGGTAAATAGTAGCCATTCCCAGCTTTCCTTCTCTATCATTGTTATGCTGTTCAGTAACAAACAGAGCCCTGTTGTCCCTGTGTGGCTCTTTGAGAAGACATCATAATACATTAGGCAGAGTCTTCCCTCTTCCTATGAGTTCATGTCAAATTTGGGAAGCATTTAAAGAAGCAAATATACAAATAAAAATACTTGAAATACTTAGGTTCTTAACTGTGTGTTACTGTTTAAACAAATAACTTGGCAAAAGGAGAGATAAGTTTGGGTTTAAGGTCTTTAAATTGGGCATGGGCCGGGCACACCTTTAATCCTAGAAGCTCAGGCAGTTAAGAATCCCAAGTTCAAAGCCAGTCTCAGCAATTTAGTGAGGATCTAAGCAACTTAGCGAGACTCTGTCTCAAAATGTGAAATAAACCAAACCAAACCAAACCAAAAAATGCTGTGGATGTGATTCAATCATTAAGCACCCTTGGGTTTAGTCCCTGGTAACCAAAAGAAAATTTTTTTAAATTAATAAAATGGGCATGAACTTGAGATCAGGAGTCTTTCAACATGAGTAGGATTCGAATAAACAAAGGATGCATGAGAGAATACTGCAGAATGTGAAAACATCAAGAGCAAAGGCAAGATGTAGTTATGTCTGGCATAGATGGTGATCAGGATTTTGTGAGTGGTGGAAGTCTGTGTTAGGAAATTAACTTGGAATGATAGGGGGTTGATCGAGGTACAAGAGACCTAGAAAATCTCTGGGTGGGAAGTTAGGAATTGCTGGCAAGTTTTTAAGCAGGGATGTAATCTGAGCAAGTATGTGGTTATGCATTTGGTCAAGTAGTGTGTGGAGGAAAAAAACAGGAGAACTAGTGCTGAGTTTGTGGAGTTTGGACTAGAGAACAGGCAGCAGGAAAGAAAAGAAGTGTGTTCTGAATGGTGATTGAAGGACAAAAATAGATTTGGGGATAGTTCAGCTATAGGGGCTGCAACAAAAGAAAATAAAAAAGATGACTTAAGATTTTTTAACTGGATTTCTAATAAATGTTAACATTACTGTGCTGCTCTGCATACAAATAATAAGGAACTTGTGGGTGAAGAAAATAAAGGGAAGAGACCTAGAGAGCTTTGGGGAAGATGGAATCCACTGAGTGGAAAGGGATATTTGAAGATGTAAAATGTTTAGTTAAGTGTTCATATACTTGTGTATGTTGCTTTGATACAAATCCCCTCTGTCTTTCCAAAACTTTTGTAAAGTTGACTATGCATAAGAAGAATTTTTGAATACTCCTTGTACTTACTTACTTTTTTTTTTTTTTTTGATGCAAATCAGGGAGAAGGACTTTATTACTCATATGGTAGACATCGAGCAGAACAGGAACAGTTTGTGAAGACACTGAGCCCATTTGGCAGAAAAGTCTGGAGCCAGGTGGAGACAAGAGAACTGACCCTCCCCCTACACACACACATCCCCACCTCATCTTCCTTCTTAAGGTCAACATCCAAATTTTTGTAGGGTGTAAAATGGGAATTAGTTCTATCTTTGATGAATGTGTTACATATGGAACTGTAATCAAGAAAAGTAGAAATTCAAGTCTATTAAAAATAATCTAAATGAAGTAGAACAGTTCTAATCCTATGAGATCCTTTCACAGCAAGATAATTAATATGTCAGTGTCTTTGAATGATCTTTTTTGCTCTTAAAAAAAGTCCTTTGGAACTTTCAAAAGTGAGGAAGCTAGGATAAAACTAAATTCTTCTAAAGCACTTTCTGCCGGATTTTTAGGGAAGTATGTAGCTGTAGTCAATATTTATTGAGTACAGTTACAATTAAGGCATTGCTCTTGATCCTGTGGGAAGATACAAAAGGACCTGTGGTCTCTGCCCTTGAGACCTAGTGTTTACTTCAGACACAGGGGAATTCTTTTCTGTTGACAGAGTTTAGTATAGAGTATCAACTTTGCAGAGGAAGATGGGGTATGATGCCACTGCTTTCCAAATCTGCAATGTGTTTATCTATCAAGAGGAGATGTTCCAGCCACACCCTTTAGACTGTTTTGAACTTGGATCTGAGCAAAGATTGAGGCTATTTCAGAGATACCAAAGTCAACAGTCTCTATGGTGATTAAAACTTGTTTGTGTGTGTGTGTTTTGTGTGTGTGTGTGTGTGTGTGTGTGTACTGGGGAGAAACAGAGGGAGGAGAGAAGATTAATATGAAATGGAGAAACTGGGAAAAATTTTTCATATAATGGAATATTTATAATATCAAAAATTTTCAACTTATTCTGAAAGCTAGGAAAATTACAGTTCTTTGCAAATATATTTAGTATAAGGCAGGTATATGATTCATCCACAGAATATAAGTATAATAGTACCATAGATTGGCATAAGAATGAGATTATCTAGTTTGACCATCATTTCTATAATTTTTCATTAATCCTATTCTTTCAGAAAGGAGAAACTTTGTCCTTTAATGGCAGCCCAGGACATCTTTAGAACATTAGCACTATATTAAAAATACTGAATGGATGGGCTGAGATTGTGGCTCAGTGGTAGAATGTTTGCCTCGCATGCGTGAGGCACTGAGTTTGATCCTCAGCACCACATAAAAATAAATAAAGGTATTGTGTCAATCTACTAAAAAATAATATTTAAAAAAATAATATTTAAAAAAATATTGAATGGAGTTGAAATCTGTCTGGAATGTGATTGGAGTAACTCCTTTTCATAATACATCCCTGAAATATTTAAAGCTTTCTACTATGTCAAACCAGCATCCATTCTCCTCTTCCAAATCTTTCACGTCTCCTCTTCTCCAGGCTAAGGATACTCATTTTCTTCTTCCATTTTTTTTTTTTTTTTTTTTTTTTTTTGTGGGTTATGCCTTGTTCTGTCTGTGACCAGAAATAGTTCAGGGTAACTATGTCTTTATTCATGCAACAACTGAAACACAATATTTTAAGGGTCATTCATTGTCTAAAGAAAAGATGTGCTGAGTAGTACTCATTCAGAGTATTATGCTGGAGACTACAATTAGTGAACACAATGGAGTAAAATTGTCATTACAGCAGAATTCATTTAAATGGGGAAGATAGAAAGTATACAAGATTAATGATATGAACAAAGTTAAAAAATTTGGGAGAAAATTATCAAGCATGATGGACATATAAGATATAGACAGAGAGTGGGGTTATCGTCATTGGATAAGGTAATCAGGGGAGGCCTCACTGAGCAGGTAAGATTTAAATAAAGACTGAAGGAAGTGACGAAAGGAGCCATATGGCTATCTGAGAAAGAGAATTCTAGATAGATAAAACTGCACGTTCAAAGGTCCTGACCTGAGTGCAAGGCCAATATGTTAAAAACAAGCATTAGCAAGGAGACTCATGTGGTGGCAACAGTAATCTAGAGGAATCCTGGGAGGTGAAACCATAACGGAGTTAGATTATTTAGGACTTTTGCTGTTGCCCTGAGAGTAATGGAGAACTGTTAGAACATTTGGAACAGAGGAGTGACTTGATGTTATTTTTAGCAAAAAACACTCTGGTTACTGATGGTGATTAGACAGAAAGTGGGGCAGGGTGCCCAGCTAGGAGGTTATTGCCGTAATGTAGGCGAGAAATAAAAGTGGTATGTGGACAGCAGAGGAATGGGTGAGAAACAGTTGAATTCTGGATAGAGTTTGAAGCTGGAGCTGACAAGATTTGCTAATGGATCAAAAATGGGTTGTGAAATAAAAAATGGTGTGTCAAGGATAACGCCAAGTTTTTCAATTTGACTCATCATTTCCTGAGATGAGGAGGGCTCAGTGAGGGGGAGGTTAGTGGGTGATAATCAGAAGTTCAGCTCTGGATCTGTCAAGTTGGAGATGCCCATAGCCACCCAGATGGAAGTCTAGATTAGAGATAAACATGCAGGAATTATCAGCATATGGATGGAATTTAAATTGAGGAACATGGCTAAAATTACCAAGTAGGAAGAATTATTTAAGAGCACGGGTTGAAAGACAGCCTGATGGGCCCTGTGTGCTGACCTGTAGGGAATGGGGAAGGCAGCCTCCCATCCTCCTGCGTGTTTACTTGTCCTAAGTCCCCTAAGATCACATTGGTCTTCTTGACAGCCCCACCGTACTGTGGGTTGTATTGGGCTTTCTGATATTGGCTTTCCCACATCCACCTTCCGAGGGTTTGTCCTGGAATTATTGATAAACTGCATCCTCTTCCTCCTCCTTCTCTAATGCATAGATGCGGATGAACCCTCACCAGTCTGGTTTGGATGATGACACTGAAGATGCCATACTTGCACACCAAGAGGGTATAGAAAGATTTATTACTTACACAATGGAGGTTTCTGAAATGATCAGGGTGGGCTTCTTAAGTAGGTCTGAAATGGATTGAGAGAGAATAGAAAGGGATTTTGATTGTGGCTGGAGGTTGGAGCTGGATGAGGGTGCCCAAGCATGGGTATGGTCTTAAGTGACTGAGTTCCCTGCAGGAACCCAATAAATGAGCACACGAGCTTTTTTATTAGCTTGCCCAGATGTTGTGAAGAAGGGGAAGAATAAGAGGATTAAATTATTCCAGTAGTTAAACATCAAAAAATGAAGTTAGACTCATATCCTGTTTTTGTGCCATTAATACTTTGCACTTGATTTCAGGATCATTCATTTACCCATATTACACTCATTTTTGTTAAACCCACTCTATTATTCTAAGATGTCAAAATCTTGGATCCTGATTCTGCTGAATAATGTTTTTAAAATACTGCCAAGACATTTTCCATTGGAAAATGTAATGATTGTAGCTTCAAAATTGTTAATGATTAATAAAAATACTGAACATAATGAAGTTAAGAAGAAAGCATGTGGCAACACCACTCAGCTATTTCCTCAAGGTTAGCATAACTGTCCTTTGAATGCAGCCAACCATGATTCACCAAGTGAAACCAGCATCAAAGCCTTGTTATTCTCCAGATTGTCCCAACAAAGTTGCTTTCTTCTGGTGTTCTGTTGTATAGTAGGGTGATTATAGTTAACATCAACATATATTTCCAAATAGATAGAAGAGAGAGGATTTTCAATGTTCCCATTACAAAGAAATTATAAATATTTGAGGTGATGGAAATGCTCAGTATCCTGATTGGATCATTACGAGTACACACATGTAACAAAACATCACACTGTACCCCATAAATATATGGTTATTATTTGTCAATTAAAACTAAAAATAAAAACAATACAGGTCATAAACACAGCATGAACACTCTTGGATAAGCCCAGATAATCTATCAGTTAATGATAGTATCAAGGGAGAAAATGTGGTTATATTTGATTTTTGATCATCCACTCGTAATACTGCTAGGAATCAATTGCAAACGTACCTCCCTGTAGCTTTGTAAATTCTCTATTTAATTCATTTATGGCTTGCTTATATCGCTCTTAGCACTCGGAGATCTCAATTCACAGCAAATTATTTTTATACTGTGCTTTGTAATTTATCATGATCAAGAGCTATTAATTCTTTTAGAGCAGTTAGGTAATGACCAATGAAGTCTTCACCCTTATCGGACTTCAGTTGCTTCCTAATTGTGTTTAGCTTGAGTTTTAGAGGTTGAACACCATTATATTTCTATCATCATAATATCAATTAGTTCACAGTCATAGTGTTCTCTTGCTCCAAAGAAAACCCCAAGTTACTTAGGCAGTTTAAATAATTCCCCAAGTCTCAGATCATTTGGGACTTCAGTCTCTCACCTGAGTGTTATTGGCCCTGCCACTCTCACATTCCATGTTCATTGGTTCTTTCAGTCAACAATACTTTTTGACTATTTGCTTGTTGTTGGAACTGTATCCCTATAAAGATGAATAAAAAAATATCAATACTTTTCAATTGTATTTTTCTTTTTAAAATATCTGTAGCTGCATTTTTTAAGTTTCCTTTTCCCTTTCCTCTTCATTTTATCATTTGCACTTGTGTTCAAAATTGCATTTTTTGAGAACATCATAACACATTTGAGTCATAATCTCCTTAGGAGTCTTATGCTATGAATAATGCATATCTTTTCTATAAACATTTTGCAGATATTGGTATGATCCAGGGTGTACAAATCATAATGTCCAGCTTCCTTCTCCTTGGAAAAAGTAGAATTCAAGATAATATGAGCACTTTCTTTCAAAGTTCACACATTTGCACTTCATCAATTTTTCTTGTTGTCAGAACTAGGTTCAAAGCAGTTGTTTTCTCTGACTGTTTTCTTGGCTTTTTAGAGATTTCATTGTCATTAATGATATTTGAGAATCTGTTATGTAGTTGATTTTTAGTCAGATAAAATGCTCAACCAATTCATGGATGAGTGAAGTTTCTTTCACTGCTGATAAGAACAAGAGCCTTGCTTGTCTGGTTCACCCCCAATTCCTGCACTATGATGGACACACCATAATGGCCACTGATATTATTACTCACTCCGTGCTTCATGGTGCACTCTGTCTTCAGGAAATGGAGATTTCCATGCAGATGTTAATCTTCTCAACCCTTAGCACCATGTGCTTCTCCTCGTGAAAGTCTCTTTTAGTTTGAATAAGACAAATTTCTATGTGATCTTGTTCCAATTTAGGCAGCCATCACATCACATCTCAGAGATCCATTGTTTCATTTTTTCAACTAATTTATTGCCTATATAAGAATAGCAATAATATTAAAAGTTGTGATCGAGCATTAACTGTATGCTACCCACTTTCTAAAGCATTTTTACACTAAAAAACTAATTCAATCTTTGTCATCTGAGACACAGAGACATTGTAGTTTTCCAAAATTAAAATTTCAAGTGGAACAGGGTGACAGTATTTTGGACATGGCCTATCTTGCAATGGACAAAATGGACAGGGATCCTTTTAGGGAATTTATGTAGGGAATGAAGTAAATGCTAAATGAATAAACGAGGTACTTTCAGATGATGTGTGCTATGAAGAGAAACTGGGAATGTGACAGTGTGCAAGGAAATAACTTTTTAAAGATGGTCAGGGGAAAGTTTCTTTAGGGGGGTGCACTTTACCTGTGGATCATCCAGGGTGCTTTCAGGAGCAAGTAAAACTGACCATCATTTAATGTTATCTTACTTAAAAATACAGAAGGGTTCTGTCTGGCATTAGTTCAGAGACTGAGCAGGTGAGGGAGCACAGGTGCTCACATGCCTATCTCAGGATGTGGACTGACCTCCTTGCTGCAAAGTGACAACAGCACTTTCACACATTCCACCCTCACACACCTTAGGCAGAGTCTTTGGGCAGAGAGAGTTTCTTCCCATTTTTTCTTACCAGCAAGAAAATTTTTATTCCTAGCAGACTTCATTTTATATGTTATTTGCCAACATTGAGTTACCTGTATGAGGAATTAAATTACATGATTTGCTTCGCATCTAAGTCTTAGACTAATTAAGATTTAGTCCCTAGAGCATGTGTTTGGATCAACTTTCTTAAGTATAAAAACACCACCAACAACAACAAAAAAAGAAGGCTAACCAGCCAAAAAATTAGGGAGCAAAAATGGGGCAGATTTGGATAGACAGTCGCTAGTGTCTCTAATAAACTGAATCAAGTAATGAGGAGCCATGCCTGTGAAGATCTGGGGGAAAGTCTCTAAGAGAAGCACACGAGATTCAAGTCCTTGAGAGTGGCAAATAGCTCAGCATGCTCAAGGACCAGAGTAAAGTGTGGCTGGTATACTGTCCTCTATGATCACAGAAGGCAGGGGAATGGCAAGAGGTGAGAGGTAAAACATGGTAGTGATTCAGACCTGGCTCAGGAGCTCTAAGTGTTTGGGTTCAAATAATAGACATGCATTTAATTTTTTCATTCAATTTTGTACAAATTACCTAAGGTATATCTCAGTTTCCTCATCTTTAAAAGGTGTGTAAAAAAACATACCTAACTGATGGAATTGTTGGAAGATGAAAAGATAATACACAAAGAACAAGTAGAATAGGATCTGGAATATAGTAGGTAGATACTCAATAAATGCTGGCTATCATTATTATATCCTTGGTTCAGAGTTCAGATAATGTAGGATCTAGTAGACAACAATCAGGTATTTTAATTTCACTTAAATTAACTTGCAAGGCCATTAGAGTCTTTTATGTAGGCAGTGATCTGACAAGAGTTAGATTTTTATATTTATTTGTTTTTGGTATTCGGGGATTGAACCCAGGGGTACTTTTACCACTGAGATATATCCCCAGACCTTTTTATTTTTTATTTTGAGATAGGGTCTTACTATGTTGCTTAGGATCTTACTTAGTAAATGAGGCCAGCCTCAAACTTGTGATCCTCTTGCCTCAGTGTCCTGAGGCATGTATGGATTGGAGTATGGGTAGAGGAAAAAGTATGTGCAGGATAGTCAGTAGGATCTTGCCTTTACCTAGGTGAGGTAGGTTTGACTAGGGCAAAACAACTGTTTTTTCATATTTATGAACCAAGTTTTTCTTTTATCCTTTCTTCCTTCTTGATAACTCACTTTCTCCCAATTTACATACTTAATCTGATAATAGATAAAACAATTTGTGAAGATGATCTTTGTCAAACTGGCTTACCACAGAGCAGAAGTGAGAACATAATGAATTTAGCACTAGCTTGTTGAATATGTCCCAAAGCTTTCAAAGCCCAGCTGTTCAGGTTTATTGAGTCTCATGAAAAGTGATTTGTAGTTATTTTCATTTTTATTTTTCCTACCCCTTTCCTTCCAGCTGTTAGAGCCTAATTTTTCTTGTAGGTGGAAAATAATTTTGATTTTTTTTTTTTCTCTCAGAATCAAGTTGAAAAGCAGACAGAATAGCCATTTTGGTTTAGTCCTATTGCATTCTATTGTCATGATCCAGATGTCCTTCAGTGAAGGGTAGACACAGGCCCCATTCCATGTGTTCCTAACAATGTCCTCTGAGGACATATCTTTCTTGCTTGCTTACTTGCTTTATGGGGATTGAACCCAGGGCCTCACTCATGCTTGGCAAGTGCTCAGCCACTGAGCTAATACCCCCGACCCTAGGATACTTCTATATGGCTATGCATCTTTGCATATCATGTTTTTTCCTTACATGTTTTTACTGAAGATCCTTTAAAGGAATTCATAAAATTTTTACAAATTACTCAATGACAACAACAAAAACAAAACCTTGTAAATTCAGTTTTTTTATTGGCAAGCACCACTCTAGTATTTGTTTGGCTCAACAAATACTGTAATTCAGAAGATGGATAAATAGGTGGATGGATGGATGGATTGATGGATGAATGGGTGGATGCTTGATATGGTAAATGATATCACAGACATGCCACTAGTACTTGGTTACTTAAATTATTTTTTCCAGTAGAGATGATGAAGTGAGTTCAACCTTTCTTTTTACTTTTCTTCCCTATAATAAAAATTACTCCACCAGAAAGAACATTTTTGGTTGCAAAGTATAGAAGCCCAATTTGAATTGATTTTGTTAGAAAATCTAGACTTGAGAATCAAGAGAATTGAAAAAACTGTTACAAGATAAGCAACAGAACAGTCTTCAGAGTTTTAGGAACAAGGACTGATATTTGAACCCTGCCAGGGCTCCTTTTCTTTCCACCTCCGTCTCTCACGTTTTTCTTTTCTTCTCTCAACAGAACACCTTCTTTCACTAAGTTGTTTTTCTTTTTTCTTTTTTCCTGTGCTGAGGTTTGAACCCAAGGCCTCATACATGCTAGGCAAGGGCTTTACCACTGTGCTACACCCCCAGCTTCACTGAATTTTGAAGCTGTATCTTTCCAGTGTCTGCAGCGGAAATGAAAAGTTTCTCTCAGCTGTACGTGGAAAAGTACTTAAAAAGAACACTGTGAGGTTAGGGAAGAAGTCTGATGGCCACTAAATGGCTCTATGAAGGGAATCAAGTTTACATGGAAAGACCACAGCTCCAGACTGAGTGAAGGGCTCATTCCCCAAGAGATTGGCAGATGCTGCTCCAAGGATGCAGAGAAAGCTACTGGATACAATTAAAACAATTAGGTGTTTACTAAAAGAACCCATTTGCAAGATGGCCACAAGGAATTAGGTTAATTTAGCAACTATCAAATACAGATTAACTGGTTCAGGAGTAATACACACCTCTCCTAAGTTTACAGTCTCGGATAAGACTAGGTGATTTTCTTAACAAATTTAGATATCTAATGCAAGATCAGCACTTTTCTAGCAATCAAATCTCATTAAATTGCTTTGCTTTCTTTATGTCTTTGTTTTAATTTAGAGAACTATTTTGTTTTCATTATCTGTTGTGCTTTAAGGACTTTTTTTTTTTAAGAAGTCATATAATATATAATGGATATAAAATGCTTTGGAGTTTAATCAGTGTTTTCTCTGTATCCCAATAATTGATTGATACACTAGAGGATACTTATTTAGAATATATGTAATATCTAGAAGAAATTTTATTTTTGTCTGGTGTAATGTCCACATTCTATGGACCCAGTGAGATTCGGAGAAGGTAAGTGGTGGGCCAAGGTCATATCTTTCACCAAAATGCCATCACTAAAAACCCAAGATGGCCTGTTGTCCCGGATTTTGTGTATGTTTTTTCTATTACATTCTTAGTAAATAAAAGGTGAAAATAAGTTTAACAGCAAGAACAAATGTGAAGATCAAATTGGATCATCCCATTTCACTGTGATGAACCCTAGGCTGCTGTTAGGACCTAGACTGTAAAAACAAAGCTAAGTTTTTGCCTGGTAAATATGGGGCGGAGGGGAGGTGCCTTGGGCAGGGAGATGTTTGCTTCTTTCCTTCAGGCAAGACTTCCAGCGGTGAGAATGTTGTGGCCAGCATATCAGAGAAGGAAATTCCTCTCTGTTTTCAACCTATGTCCAATCTCTTCTAATTCTCTCTCTTCTCCCTCCATGTAGCCACTCTTTTGCTTTGCCACTGATGAGGAGCAGCAGTTCTGGCCCTCCTCATTCTCCCTGTTTCCCAAAAGGCCTCCTTCCAACCCATCATCACCATAGTGATCTGTCTAAAATGCAAATGCAGTCGCATCATGCTCCAGCTTAAAATAGTTCAATGCCTACCCCTGCCTGCAACCGACAGGATAATTCATTCCATTCACACCAACATTCTTTTCTGCCACTTAGTCTCAATCTCTGCTAAGCCTAGACCCAGTTTGAGATTTCGAACTGAGCTAATAATTAAAACTCTGGAGGTTAGAGCCATAGAGCCTTCACGTACTTAGCGATGCACAAGTATTTATTGAAAAAGACCTCTAAAAATCAAAGGAAACAAAGCCACTTAGTAAATAAGTTAATGTTTTATAGGCAAAACTGTAACTATGAAGGATTCCTCTTATGTTTTACTCCATTATTTTTTTCAAAACTAAATTCACTGCTAGTATAATATTATGAAATAAATGGAATCTGAGTTTTTTCAATCTGATTTGCAGCTTGAGGAAAATATTTTGTTGTTTAATGCCAGGCTAAAGGCAGGCAAAGAAATTTTCTTTTTCACTTGACTTTTGATGCTCTGGGACTATTTAAGTTTTCTGCATTCTTGAATCTCTTCTTATGCATTTCTGCTCCAATTTCATTTTTTGAAAAAGAATAAATGAAACAAACAAAAACAAAAATGAGCAATTTCTACTGAGGGGCAGAAGACAGTAACAGTAAGCCCTGATGTACGCAAAAAACAGTGGCTGCTGGAAGTCAAGAAGAGTTCTGTTCGGGCTATCTGAATTGGAGTTCATTCAATCCCAGGACCTTCCTTTGCCTTGCTCAATTGTCAATTAGAAATTTAAAACTGAAGCTTCCTTTGCCATTGAAAGAGTGAAGATTATTTTGAACTTGTTAGTGAATATGTTACTAGAAATATATGTGAAATCAGAGAAATATTTTCATAACATTACTACTTTCATTGTCCCTTAATATCCTTTTAAAAATACCCATGAGTAGGGCTATGAAGGGACAGTAAGGGATCTAGAAGGCAGTGGGCCTAGTTTAGTGGTACTAACTCAGCTCTAGGAAGGCTAAATCAGAGAAGATCAACAATGGTATCCCCAGAAAATTTTGAGTATGGTCAAAATATGGAGTGGGGGTAAACTTGGAGGATGGAATGGACGTTTTGACTGAGCGTACGTAGGTATTAATTTCAAAACTTAAGGTGTCGCTTTCTTGCAGCAAGACTGATTCTGGATCCCACCTTCCTGGTACTAACTGCATTGCTCTAGATTGTCTCTGGGACTAGGTGAAGCTGGCTGTCCTTGTCAAGCATCGGTGACTTTGAGTGGTAGGAGGCACAGAGTAATGTTCTCATTTCCAATTCACTGGCCTTCTGTCATCCCCATTCCCTGAACTGTGTCTGGCACACAGACATAATAGAAATTTATTGCATAAATCACTACTTACTGTTTTCCTCATATTTGTAGTTTGGAAAGCAGATGTTGTTTCATGGAGATGGTTTCTGAGAAATTCTTAATTTTAAAGACATTTCCCCTCCAGCATCATTGGTTTGTGTGAACTTAGTGTCTCCTTGTTATGAGCATCTATCTGCAAGATCAAGATCTTGTCCTCCAACTGTCCACATGTGGTCTGTTCTCATGACTACCATGCACATCAGGGCTGGTGGTGTCTAACCTACAGCTCCCTCCCTAATTGTTTCCCATAGGAATGTCCATCTTTCAACCTGGCTGGTATAATTTTCATGGTACTCTCCTCTTATTGGCCCATTCTCTACACTTAATGTACTTATTGGGTACCATGGTTCAAATATCAGAGCTTAAGTAACTTGGAATCATTTTTTTAACTCCCCTAATACTTACATTCTCTTACATCCAGTCTGTTCATATGGCATGCTTATCTTCCTTCATGCTCTTTCTCATTACCACTTCTTTTTTATTTCTTAGCAATCACCCCTGCCCAAATTTTCTTTGCCTCATATGCAGGTTATTACAGCCTCCTACGAGCTTTTCCTGTCTGCAATCTTCACCATGCACAAATCATCTGGCATTTTGATGTAGAGATTTTTCCTACAGAGATTTTCTCAAGTTACCAGCTTGCTGACTTATATACAATTTTAGGATGCACTATTTCTCAAAATGCTTTGCAAACCAGTGATCTCATCATTCCTGCAAACATGTAAAGTTAGATCCTTTTTCTGTGACTTGGTTGAAGATAAAGCTCTTGCCTGGAAGGTCTTGCTTTTGCTCTCTGACACCTGTCAGGGCTCAATTACAGTATCTCTTACTACTTGTGAAATTTTAAGTGACTCTTCCATTCTTCACTAAGTTCATATTTAACTCATTTGCAACCTTTAGGAACTGTGCTGCTTTTTATGGTTTACTTTTGTTCCACTGATGATAATCTTATGTTACCAAATATGTTGTAAGTTCACTGATGTCAGAGTTCTTGCCTCACATACTAGTCTTCTTGGTATAATTCTTAAATATGTACAATATTTTATGGGATTAAAAGATATGCTCTATGCTTAAAATACTGATGATACATTTTATTCTGCCCTTTATTATTGCCAAATGACAGATATTTAAAATCCCCGAAAGTTACTTATTGTTATGTGTAATTGTTCTGTAATCCTTACATCCTAGGATCTTTTGGGCTCCCTTTCCAAAGTCAAAATGGCTAAAGAGAGAAGGTACTCCCTCTGTGTTTTAATCAACTATGCTGCAAGTATGCCAAGCTAATGTTAATTATATAATGTTCTTAACAGAGAAAAATTTGGTAGGGATTATTCAATATCCAGAGTTTTTAGAGTCACTTTTATGCTTGTATTTTTGTCATTGAAAATAAACAACCTTTACTCATTATTCACATATCCAGAGTTTTCAATGTTCATTCATGATCAAGTAGTAGCAGTAATAGTAGTAGTAACAGTAATACCAAAAGTAGTAGATGCAATAGCATTTGTGGAAGTGCCATGTAAACTCAATATCTACTGTTCATGGAGAATTTATTGTGTTCCAGGCACTGTGCTAGTTAAAACACATCATTAATCCAGTCATCCTTATAAAATGCCATGAGGTGGTGTGATTCACCATTACAAGATCAGTAAAATTGATCAAAGAGGCTAATAACTTGTCTAGCAGCTAATACTTCTTAGATCAGGAAACCATGTTGACCTGTTGAATTTTAAATTTGCAGTCCAGAGTTATACTATTCAACATAGTGAAATCATGGAAAGAAGTTTGCTACAAACTCTTTTTTTTTTTTTAAGTATAGTCTTTTATCTTTGAATCTTGAGTTTTCTGAAGATAACTGATGATGGGCTACACAATCTTGGAGAGGGAATTTGAGCAATTAAGAGATCCAAAATAGGAGAGTCAGATCTTTAATTCCTTTTTTAGTCAAGCTTTTTATTTCCTGCTGTAACTAAAAAACTTGAAAAGAAAAATTAGAGGAGGAAAAGTTTATTTTGGGTCTCATGGTTTCAGAGGTCTGAGTCCATAGACAACTGGCTCTTTTGCTCTGGATCCAAGATGAGGCAGGACATCATGGCCGAAGGACATCATGTGGCAGAGGAAAGCAGGTCAGAACATGGCACCAGGAAGTAGAGAGAGAGAGACTTCTCCTCTAGCTAAGGACAAAGTATATATCCAGAAGGCATGCCCTCAGTGACCCACCTCCTCCAGCCATACCCTAACTGCCTATAGTTATCACCCAGTTAATCTCTATCAGGGGATTAATGCCCTGATTATGTTAAGGCTCTCATAACCCAATTATTTCACTCTGAACTTTCTTATATTGTCTCACATATGAGCTTTTTGGGGACACTCATATCTAAACCATACCAATTTCATTCCCCTTTCATCAGGCATGTAGGGGTGCACTTTTGAGAATTTATATTTGCTTAAGGTCAATATGTAATATTGTGGAGTCTGTCTTAATTTTGTCTTTTATATGAAAGTCCTAGACATATATGTTATAGCTTATATTTTCTTTATTTTTTTTAAGTACATAAAAGACCTCTGGAAGTTATTTTGTTGAGTTAATCCCAGTAGTAATTTTATCATTCATTTATCTAGGATTTTAGTCAGAATGTGCTTTTTGCAGTGCAGCTGCTGTGTATGTTGAAGATGTAATGTGTGAAGCTGGTCCATAGTTGAACCATTTGCTGTCTGACAAGTCTTAAGTTATTTGTGGTTCGTTTTATAGTCCTATGTGATGTGTGCATGATGTGTTCTTGGCACTGATAATGAAAAACAGAAACATTTAACATATAAATAAAGGAATATTTTGCATTGGCTTGGAAACTTTAAAATTGTTTAGCTCCTTCAGTAGTATATGCATATTGATTTTTACCAGTTCACATTGGTAAGAGTTAATAGTGGCACAATTAGAGGAATAGTGTTTCTTTGATTTTATCTTTCACTAGTATGGCAAAGCCCCCAGTCTTCCTTTGAAGAAATCTCTAAGGTGTATCATAACACTACAAAGAAATTTCTTGCTCCAAGTATGGGGCCAGAATGATGGGGATGGTTCTATAAATGTGTCTCTTGCCATTACCAAAACTATAGCTCCCAATATTTGTGGATGCCAAAGACACAGCTGTGGGAAAGTCGGAAGCTGTCCCAGTCTTTTAAGACAAATCATCTGATGCCCTTTGCATCAAACGTGTTCCACTAAATGGATGGACCTCCCTTCTACCTCTGCTATATACTCCCCAGATTCATTTCAGAGCCATTTGTGTTTCTGATGGTTTGCAGATAATTCAGTTTTGTCATAGTCATTTATCATAGCCTGGAGCCAAGTTCAAGTGCTCTGAGGCTGAGGATATAACGCTGAGATGTTACACTTGCAATTGCCCCATCTTCTTCAGTCTGAAGGTGAATTTCTTCCCACTAGGGATTTGCATCTCTCATGCAAATTAACCTCCGAACTACAGCTGCAGAATCCAGATTTACCCTTGGAATATAGCTAGGTTATAATGTGTTCACAAGTTAGATCTGAGCTAATTCTACGTGTTATTGCCAGCTAAGCATTCCTGTACCCTATCTGTGCTAGCTCTAAGTGTGTTCTTTTGTGAAATCCAATAGTATTTATGTTCTAGTTAGTGCACCAAAAGTTTAAATAAATTTAAGTGGCCTTTGGCAATAATTTTCTCTGTTCTTCCTTCTTCTGTTTCTTTAGTCCTCTTTTCTGTTTTCCTTCCATTTCTCCTTGCTCCCTCCTTCTCTCTTTTTCTCCTTTTTCCTCTCTTCTTTCCTCTACCTCCTTTATTTCTTGTATTAATCTGACTTCCCTGTGCAGGAATGGTGTGAGCTTTCAGTACAAGTCAGAGTTTACCAGCCTTAGTAGGGCAGGCTGACATCAGGGCGACATCATGCAAGTAGGAAGTATGTTCAAATCCAGCTAGGAGCAGGAAGAACAAGCTAGGGTCTGGCATGTGTTGACTTCCATATCTAGGACATTTTTTCCTACCCTTGATTGTTGTCACACCTACACAGTGCAGCAGAGTGCATCCAACCTGGTCCTATTACCTCATGTATGTTCACAGTGATTTCATGGCAACCTGACAGCTTCCTGTGCCTGAAATTTTTCAACTGCAGAGTGTCCCCTCCCACACCTTCATGGACATCTATCTCTAAGAAAGCCCTTTGGTGTAGGGGGATTCATTTTAACATATTCATACATGCATGGAATATAATTTGTTCCATTTTAATCCCTAGTATTTGTAATTTGCTTCATTTGAATCTCTAGTACTTCCATTTTCCCCTCCCTTCCTTTCTCCCCCTTTCTGTCCTCTATAGGTCATTTATTTATTGATTGATTGGTGCTTTATAGATATACATAAAGGTGGAATTCACTGTGAATATTTGTATATGTACATAGCATATTTTGGTC
>PVHX01011316.1:0-64675 GCA_004024805.1 Geosciurus inauris
AAGGAAGAACATATTTTTCATAGAATTGTTGTGGGATATAGACCTAGCATATATTGTTAGCTGCTATTGTGTATTCTTGTGGTTATGTAATTTTAGTGCCCAGTATAGTGCCTTGCACATGGAAAACGTTTGAATTGTTGAAGAGAAAAAATGCTCATGTGACTTATGTGAATGAGTAGTAAAAGTATTTAAAAAAAGTTTTGATTGCTTAATCTGTTAGACCATATTTTTGTCTAACAGATGGTAATTGCAGTAGGCCTCCTACTGCTTCAACTGCTGATGCTGCTCTTAACAGCAACGTTAGCAGTTACTATTTATTGAGTGTTATTATGGGGCACTGAATGAATTGATTTAAACAGATTGTCTCATTGAACTTTAAAGTAGCCCTTTAACTGAGAAGCTATTAGTCTTATTTTATAGGTGAGAATAAAAAGGAAAAGTAACTTACCCCGAATTACTGTTTTCAAATCTGAGGCAGAGCCAGAATTCTGACTTTGCTTTGTTTGGCTTCAGATCTTGATTGATTGCTATTTCATATTTTCTGAACTATTACAAATAAAGTAGAATTTTAAATTGCAAATTTTCGGTCTCAGTTGCAGGTGAGATTAGAGGAATGGTTGAGGGCTGGTTTTTAGCTACCTGTATTAACAGTATCTGCTGTATTAATTGGAAGTACTGGCATGAGAAGTTCAAACACAAAATTTAGTTTTAGTCTTATACTCATTGTCATTCTCATTGTAACTGATCACATGTGACAGTGAATGTCAAAGGTATTGAAAGATAATGATTGACTCCTTTGTTTTTGATGACTTTTTAAAGTTATTAGTGAAATTTGATGAGATTAGGAACTATAAAATTGGGCTGGAAGGGGGGTGTAGACTAAGAAGCATAGGTGGATGGACTATCCTTGAATACTTTGTAGCAGATTTTTCATGCACATTGTGGATGTTTTCATTCTAACAGTTAATTGTATTTATCTGACAGTAAATAGGAGAGGGGAAAAAACCTTCAGTTGGAAATTGGCTGAACAGTTCTATTTTTTCCCTCTTCAGAAATACTACTCAAAGGAAAAGTTAGACTGATATTTTAGTATTTAAAATGATTCAAAAGGGGAAAATATTGATACTTAAACAGTAAATTTCACTTTTAGCAAATAATGAATCAATAACATAGTAATATGTATATTTTATTTTTAGAATTGTCACAACAACCTGAAATCTTAACAGGATATTTCCCCCAAGACAAAAGTAATTTCCAACAGATGGAAGTGCCTGTGCCACAAGTGGGTATGTATATACCCTTGACCTGAAAAATAAGAAACCAGTCCTCATTGCTTGGAGGACTTACCATGGTGTAACTTGAATGTTTCAGTACAAGCTAAATGCTTTAGTTGCTTTGAATTAGTTCATATTATAGACCTCGCTGGTAAAATTTCATGGTATTTCACCAGCTGTGTGGGTGGGTGGTGGTGGTGTCTCTGGCACTTAGTGTCTGTGGAACACATCCCTTGTTAGGCAGTGTGTTTGTGTCGTCTTGGTCTCCATCTCACTGGATAGCACCATCATCCCTTTCCTTCAGCCAGAGATACAGGATCATCTTAGGGTTTTTTTGTTTTTAAACCACTAGTCAACATTGAGTTAACTAAAGATTAAAAAGTTTTGCTTTATAATTGTCACTCTAGAATCTCAAGGAATCTTGTTTCCAGTTCTTTTGTGTGTCTGGCTGTGCTTAGTCTTATCTCTGCTCATGTGCCACCTTTTTAAAGAGACTTCCTGATGATTCTAGTCAGTGATTATTTTCTATCTATGTTTATTTTTCTTCCTAACACATTTTATGCTCTAAAGTTGTGTATTTACCTCATCTTTCTCATTATAATAGCTGTGAACACTGCTTTATCCCAAGTGTTTGAAACAATGCTAAAATATATTAGGTATATTCAGTGTATCTTAAGTAGATCCATTTATATTCTTTAAGGTATGTCCAAATCCTCATGGAATCACAGTGAGATGTATCATTAGTATCCCCATTTTACTGATAAAGACACTAAGCTTGAAAAGTTTAAAAACTTTGTCGCCCTAGGTGACATAGGAAATGGTTAAATTAGTAGATACTTAACATTTTATTGCTTGCATAGTTGAGATAAAAAGGATGTGTCCCAGAGAATATGTGCTGATATCAAGCTTTTAGATAATAATGTTGAAGCCTTGTTTTTAAAACACTTTCTTGGAAACTGACAGGTTGGAGCACAAGAAAGAACAAAAAACTTGCTATTGGGTAAGTTTTGTTAGGCTTGTAGGGAGCTTTGCTTTTGAGGTAAGGTGGTGTTTCCTTGTGGCCATGATGCTTTATTGAGTGACCATGTTTATTGAGCGACCATGTTTTTGTGGGGATGTCCAAAAGCTGGTAAGCATGAATGCTTAAATGAAACTGATGAAAACATGAAGGCCAGTTAGGATTGATGGGTGTGTGGATTTCAGTTTGTCTAGATTGCCAGTATGGCTTATTTCAGACATATCTTGATGTGTGATGTGTGGTGTAAGCATGTCCTTCCTTTAACCTGCCTGTCACTGTTTTCTTAGAAAGTGACCCTAGTTTTGTATTAGCAACTTTCAAAAGAAGGTACTGTGTTTTAGAATTTCATAATACTGTTTGTTTTAGTCAGCATTTTTTTTTTTTTTTTTTTTTTGCTGCTGTGACCAAAAGACCCGGCAAGAACAATCTTAGAGGAGGAGAAGTTTATTTTGAGGCTCACGGTTTTAGAGATCTCAGTCCATAGATGGCTGGTTCCATTGCTCTGGGCCCAAGGCAAGGCAGAAAATCAGAAGAGTGTGATGGAGGATAGTGGCTCAGGAAATGGCTACCAGGAAGCAGAGAGAGACTAAACTTGGCTCACCAGGGATAAAATATATACCTCAAAGGCACACCTCCAATGATCCACCTCTTCTAGCCACACCCTACCTGCTGACAGTTACCACCCAGTTAATCCCTGTCAATGGATTAATGCACTTATTGGGTTAAGACCCTTATAACCCAATCATTTTGCCTCTGAACTGTGTTGCATTGCCTCACACATGAGGTTTTGGGGCACACTTCATATGTGAGCCATAACACTGTTACCTGCATTTAATGCTTCCATGTTCTATCAAAGCATTTAGCAGGAAGACTTACAATTTGGAAGGGCTTTGTAGCTGCTGTTTTTCAGTGTTGCCACCTCAACTTGTACAATGTAAGATCTGTTAAAAAATAATTTGAGAGTAGTTTAAAACTGTTGATTTTTCAGATTCTTTTAATCTTGTTTGAGCACTGATGCTTGGTTTCCAACCTTCTTGTCTTCAAGTTATCTTCATAGAGGTTTAAACATTTAAAACCAGGTAGGATATTAGGACATGACTAGATATAGTATATGATTTTGTTTATATTGTTTACAATTTCTATAGGTAAAAGTTTTCTCCAAGTGCCTGTTCCTTTTATGATAAATTTAAGTTCAGTGTCCTGGTCAGCCACAGGTTAAGATAGAAAATTTAATCGAAACTTTATTTTGGGGGGGAGGGCTGGTACCAGGGATTAAACTCAGGGGTATTAAACCACTGAACCACATCCCCAGCCCTATTTTTTTTTTTTTTTTTTTGTTTAATTTAGAGAAAGGTTCTCACTGAGTTGCTTAGTGCCTTGTCGTTGCTGAGGCTGGTTTTGAACTGCGATCCTCTTGCCTTAGCTTCTCGAGCTGCTGGGATTACAGGTGTGCGCCACTGCACCTGGCCTAATTGAAACTTTCAGTGTCATTCAATGTTGGTTTGTGTGTAATATTCTTCTAATTTTTATTTTAATGAATTCTGTTTAAATTATGGAGAGCTCTGTTATTTATCCTATGAGAAAAGACATATGCAGCTGGGCTTGTTTGAAGTATTTTAGACTGCTGGAATACAAAATCTTTATTTTGGGACTCTTTTAAGGTGACTGCCATTTTTTATTATTTGACATCTTTAGTTTTGTTATTCCATTAACAGTAAGTCAGACTGTGAAGTGTTTGAAGTTTTCTACGTTTCCTTGGCTACCCCTGACCACAACAGACAGGCATGTTCTCTCCTCTAATGAAAGGTACAGTGTCTGACGTATTTCACTGATTTTTGTTGGTTCATAGCCATTAAATCTGACAGTTATTACTGTATATTTTCAACTGAAAAAAATTAAGTGGTGTGAAAAATAGCAGTGAGCTTGTATGATTTTCAATATTTTAAAAAGCAAGCCAGAAAATTCCCATTTATCTTTAGTCAATTGACATATTCAGATTGTTTGCCTCTCCCCTTCTACTCAGTCTCTGTCTCTCTTTAGGTACTGGGGATTGAACCCAGGGGCATTTTAACCATTGAGTCACATCTTTAGTCCTTTTTATTACTTTGAGAGTGAGTCTCCTTAAGTTGCTGAGGCTGGCCTGGAACTTGCACATTTCCTGCCTCAGCTTCCTGAGTTGCTGGGATTGCAGTCGTGTGCCACTGTATCAGGCCCAGTTTTTTGTTTTTGTTTTTTGTGGTTTGAATTTTAAGAAGCCCTTCATAACATAAGTTATTTCTTAACTAGATTATCTGGCCATTCTTCTGCCCTTGATTAATAAATGAAATGGGAAAATGAAGCATAAATTCATTCTATTTGGTAGAATATATTTCAAAATACAGGCTCCATTAGGAGAAAAATTTACTGTGTTGAGAAGGTTGGGAACTACTTATCTAATCTTATGTAATGGACATTCATTGTTGACTTCAAAAGTAGATCGTGACATAGAGAAGTCTGAAGCATTTTAATGTCCAGATACATTTGGTGTGATTTCAGAAATGCAGCGATAAATGAGTTGTCTGCATTTTTTTGGGTATGAATTTGGAAAATAAAGGTAAACATGCAGCTAGAGTTGGGGCTGGATACACGTGATGCTATTAAATGATGTTTGATGCTGGCACTTCAAAGACATCAGTTTTCTTGGGACAGAATAAGAGTAGAATGTTCCTAGGAAAAGGCAAGGGAGTTGTTTGATCTGTAGGTTCTGAGTCAGTCCCAAAGGAAGAGGTCATGAAGAAAGTTTCTAGTGCTCACCTTTGGGTGCTGGACTGGATTCAGGGAAAGGGGTTTGATTTCTTAAGGTGGGAGGTGAACAATTGATACATCCCTGTTGGGTAGGTGTTGGGGGCAGGGTCTATGTGGAATAAGAAGGGAGTCCATTCCTTTTTCACCTGGAGCAGAGAAGACCACTAAGGAATCTAGTTCTTAGAATTTACCTCTATACTCTTTTTCTTTTCCTTAATTTATTTAAATTTTATTGAATTTCACACCTTTTGACCTCATTGATATCATTTTGTAGGTTTGTGGTTGTTTCTGGGTATATGATTATTAACAAGATATAGTTCCTGCTCTGGAGGAGAGTATTTTAGAGAATACGGAGTCAACAAGCAATTATTTTATCACAAAATGTAGGCATATGGAAGAAGCACCTCCTCAGATTTCTTTTATTGACCGGAAAAAAGATCTGGGTGGCTTCCCAGGGGAATGGATGTCTCAGCTGAGATCTGAAGGATTGTTGGGAGAGTCACTGTGCCATTAGATACCTAGATGAACTCCTTTTTAAAAATGAATACTCTATTTTGTAGCTCTTTAAGAAGTAGTAACCATACTTTGATCTGGAATACTTGTGAACTATTGAAGGATGTTATCATGCAAGATTTCCCTGCTGAGATTTTTCTTCAGAGACCAAAAATTGTTCAGGTGAGTACCTTCTATAATTGTTAAAGGAATTTTTGCAGTAAAACAAATTTTACAGAGCAAGAGACTGTAGGAAAGAAATTTGTATTAATATATTTAAAAAAATTAAGTATTTAGCTATTTAAGCCTCATTTTCTAACTTATTGGGATAGTTACAGTTTTCCCCACATGCAGTAATTTCATTTGACACCTGCAGTGGAGTTCAGCCACCTTGAATTACCATTTATGGGTTGGAAATTAAGGTTGAGCAGCAGCAAATTTATTGTAAATAGAATAGTATCACTTTTTGAGTATCTGACATATTTAAGGTGTAATGCTGTACGCTGGAGAAATACATTTGCAGTGAGGAATATCGATAAGGTTCTGTTCTTTTGTCTAGTGTCTTATTTTTCTAGCAGAGAGAGAGAGGGAAAGGGAGACCCAGGGTGAAGACTGTGACATAGGCACAGCATCTAGTAGTGCCTTAGGTCTTCACTCCCAATCACAGGCTGAAAAGGAACTCTGAATGTGACTATTAATACATTCTGTCACAACTGCGACCACAAATGGTCGCAGAGGAAAAGCTGTTAATTGCCAAGACATGGTAAAATGACTCAGATGTTTGAGATGAAAAGGACTTGCAATGATTTTTCAAAAGTTCTTTGTGTAAGCAGGGCATTGTAGCGCTTACCTATGATCCTAGCTTCTGAGGAGGCTGAAGCAGTAGGATTGCAAGTTTGAGGCCAGGCTGGGCCACCTAGACCCTATTTCAAAATGAAATGAAATGAAAAAATAAAGTGCTGGGGCTGTAGGTCAGTGGTAGAGTGCTTGCCTAGCAAGTGAAAGACCCTGGGTTAATCCCAGTGCTGAGGGGTCGGGGGATAGCTCTGTGTAATGTGATATCCTGAATGGGGAATAATTGTTTTATTTTATCTTAGAATGGGTGCTTCACAGATTATTAGAAATAAGAAACACTATTTTAAAAAAATTTTATTTATTTTGATCTTTCTGCATTTTGCTAAGTCGTATTTGCCCATATTTGTTTATGTTTTATAAATATTTGGCAACTTATTTTAGTTCCTTTGATTATTCACTTACTGTTAAGCTCCACATCCTTCTTGGAAGTTAAGTACTTTGTTTCATTAACCATTTTTTCGACTCTATTTCAGAACCTTTTGTCTCTGTTGAAACTGGCCTTTGGAGGAGATGGAAAACATCGCTTGGCGTTACAGTCCGTGTCCTGTTTGCAGCAACTGTGCATATATTTAAGAAATAGACTTAACTTTCACCGAGACCCACATTTTTTCTCTAATAAACAAGGTATTTGTTTTTATTTATTCATTAGCCACTGATGTTACTTGCAGATTCTTCTGAGAACTATTGATTATACTTTAGGTTTACTTGTATACGTTTTCACAACATAAACTCCCACTCCTAAATGTCATCAAATCTATGAGTAGAAACTAGGTGAATGACAGAACCACCGTGGTCCCATGCTTTTTTTTTTCCTTTAATAAGCGGCATTTGCAAAGTGTTTTTCTGAAGATGGCTGTTCATTTGGGAAATCTAAACAAGTTATATGTTGTGTTAACAAATTCTTTGGTTTGAAAAATATTGTTTTGTATTTTATCAAAACTATTTTTATGCAACTTGCGATGTAGTCGGAGTATATGATGGCAATGCCAGACTTTTCAGAGAAAAAGCGCCACCTAATGACCAAATCGAGTACTGTATTGGCCTTGATAAAACTGTATCTCCATCTTGTTTCTGTGTGCTTGTAGAATATAGATTGAAAATTTATTATTTTATTTATTTATTTATTTAGATGCATTTCAAGTCATAGTACCTATATATAGAGAGCTCAATTTTTCCATCTCTGGCTGCAAACAAGATAGAGTCACGCCATTTGTGTTTTCATACATGCATCTAGGGTAGTAATGTCCAAATTTTAACATTAGATTACATCATGTCACACAGTTAATCTCTATTTTGTTGGCAGTTTCACTGACCTTTGCTTTTTAAATATTTATGCTTTTTATTGGCTTTATGATAGAGTTAGTATGATTTATTAAGTCTCTTGAGGTGTACCACTTTTTGCAAATGAGTGATAGCAGAGAGCTTCTGGGTATCCCATACCTAATCAGAAAGGGAGTTTTCATGTTTGGTAAAATAGCTGATGTCAATGAAGATTTACTCATGTATTAAATAAATATTTATTTGACATCTACTGTATACCGTCTGATATTCCAGACTCTGGGAAGTTACAGCACTGAACAAACAGTGAAAGTCCTCGTCCTCATGAGCTTGTGTTTTAGACAACTGGAGAGAAATATAAATAAGTAGGTTTGTTTCTGGTAAGGAGAAGTCTTCCAAGGGAGGAATAGTGTGACAAAATATGACCAGGAATCCATAGCTTACCCTATCTATTGATTTGTCTTTGCAGTACAGGAACTGAACAAGGGCCTCACAAGTACTAGGCAGGCTCTGCCACTGAGCTACATCCCCACCTTGCAACTGACTATGGATAGGATCGTCAGGGAAAGCCTTTTGGAGGTGGTGACCTGAGGGTGACAAGAAAGCCTCCACTTGAGGGGGCAGAGTATTCTAGGGAAGGTCAGGGATCTCAAGACAGCAGTGAACATTATGTGCTTGATCAAAAGAAATAACACCTATGAGAGTGGAATGTGGTGAGCTGACGGGAGGGAAGTAAGGTGTCATCAAAGAGGAAATTAGAAGCTGGAGTATGTTGGGGTCTGTAAATCTTAGTAAGGATTTTTATAGTTTCTTTGAATTATAGTAAGAAGTTCTTAGAGAGTTGTTATTCTTTCCCTTGTAAATGCCCTTTTTATTATGGGTTATGTATATTTTTATCACATAAAAATGCATTGTAGCCATTTTTAAATGTACAGTGCGGTGGCATTATGGTCACATCATGCAGTCATCACCAGTATTTCCAAACCTTTTTTAGTACTCTAAACACAGACTCCATAATCATTAAGTGTTAACTCCTCAATTCCCGTTTCTTCAAGTCCCCTGGTAAGCTCTAATCTTCCTCTGAATTTGTCTATTCTAGACGCCTCATATTTGTGAGGTCATGTTGTATTTATCCTTTTGTGTCCGTCCTATTGTGCTTGCATTATTTTTAAGCTTTGTCCACATTGTATCATGTATCACAGCTTCATTACTTTTTATGGCTGAATAATATTTTATTGTGTGCATATTCCACATTTTGTTTATTCATCTCTTGATGGACACATGGGTTGTGTCTATCTTTTGGCTATTGCAAGTACTGCTTCAGTGAACATTGATATGCAAGTATCTGTTTGCATCCTTGTTTTTAGTTCTTTTGAAAATGTATTGAGGGGTGAGATTGCTGGATTGTATGCAGTATTTTGTTAGCTTTTTGAGGAAGCACCAACCTATTTTTCACAGCCCTTGCACAATTTTACATTCCCACCAGCAATCTGTGAAGCTTCTAATGTAGGGATGTTCCTCCTAACACTTGTTATTTTCTTTCTTTTTAAAAAATTCTTAACCATTCTGATATGTATGAAGTGGTATGTCATTGCGGTTTTGTTGTTTTTATTTTGGTACCAGATTGAACCCAAGAGGGCTTTTCCATGGAGCTACATTCCCACTCCTTTTCATTTTTTATTTTGAGACAGGGTTTGCCAAGTTGCTGAGGCTGGCCTTGGACTTGTGATCCTCGTGCGTCATCTTCCTGAGTTGCTAGGATTACAGGCGTGTACCACTGTGCCTGGCATCATTGTGGTTTTGATTTGTGTTTCCCAAGACTAATGATTAATGTTTCCCAACTGACTTTCATGTGCTTACTGTTCATTTTTATGCCTCTTTGGGGAAATGTCTACTAAAAGTCCTTTGCCCATTTTCCAGTTGGGTTGTTTGTTTCTTTACTGTTGAGTTTTAGGAGTAATTTGTATATTCTGAATATTAAATCCTTATCAGATATCTGATTTGTAAAAAAACCTTTTTTCCCCATTCCACAGCCTTTTTGTTTTTGTTTTTTTCCTCAGTGTTTGGGGATTGAACCCAGGACCCCACACATTCTAGGAGAATGCTTTATCATAAGCTGCATCCTCAGCCTTGCCTTTATACTTTCCTGATAATGTCCTTCGATGCACTGAAGTTTTTAATTTTTATGAGGTCCAGTTTACATTTTTTTGTGGTATGTGTCTTTTATGTGCCAAATACAAGGTTATAAAGATTTATACTTTTGTTAAGACATTATGGTTTTTAAATTTAGATTTTTGATCCATTTTGATTTAAATTTGTATATGGTTTGAGGTAAGGGTTCTCAGAGTTTTCAGCAGGGGAGTACATGATCAAGTTTCTTTCTTCTTGGTGGTCTCTAACATTGTGACTACTGGTTAATAAAATGTTCCATATAATCAGACCAGTTGGATAAAAACCTGTAAATGCTAAGTGAATACCTGCAGAAAAGTTTGATCTTTACTTTTATTTTTACCCAGTGGAAGCATGTCTACTTTTTAATTTTGTTATTTTTTTTTGAAGAATTATATATGTATATTTACATAATCAGAAATCTGTTTCTACCAAGGGATAATCTTATTTTAAAATTTATTTTCCCAGACATAATTTCCCAAAATTCTTCCTTGTCTTATTGTCATGAAGCAAGAGTTATTCGTCATTCCCCGAACCCATCCCCAGGAAGCAGCAGCCCTCGGCCTTCTGTGGTGGGGCGCACAGGCCAGCGACCCAGAGGAGATGGTCAGGACTGGGATGCAGTGTCCTCCAGGTGACTGGTGGTTACGTGCATGGGAAATTAGAAAAGCTTAGTTAACGTGTGTGTGTTTTGATTTCAGAGGGAGGTAATTACTCTTCTCTGTTTTCTTTTTTGAAATATTATCCCAGGTATAGTCCTTCACATTTATTTCACCATGATCTACATTAAGAATAAATAAATATTATGTTGAAACAGAGCACTTGGTGCACAAACATATGCTCTGTGTTTTTGTGTGCACCCGAACAGGATGTTCACAAAATAGTATCTGTGTTCTACACATTGAACTCTATTTTCTTTTTTTTATATTACCTTAAAGAAGAAATGAGCTGGGTGTGGTTCTTCATGCTTGTAGTTCCAGTTACTTGGGAGGTGGAGGCAGAAAGACTGCACGTTTTAGGCCAGGATGGTCAACTTAGTAAAACCCTGTCTCTAATATTTTAAAAATGAAGGCTAGGGATATAGTTCAATGGTATAGACCCAGGGTTCAGTCCTCAGTACTGCAAAACCCCAGACATCTATCAAGTTTTACTAGCTTTGAGTAGAATATGTTCTAGTTTTAAAAGAGTGGCTTTGAATGACAGGTACATTTTTGCTATTTTTTAACACATTTTTGTTAAGTCTAATCATAATTTAATGCATTTATATTTACTAAAGGAGTGACTGGAGAATTTTTTATTAAACAAGGACTCTTTCATTTCTAGTATCTTATTTATTGTTCATATAAATGCAGATTGTTCACATTATCAGGTTTGTCTAAAGAGGTTGGCATGGTGTTTGTATGTTGCCTTATCCTAGACTACAGACATCGTTAATCTCTTCTTTAGTGTCATTCCAAAAAGTGTTCAGTGAGATGCACATGTGTCTTGTGCTGCTGCTGCTACTGGTGCACGTACATAAGGTGTCAGGCCCCATGCTTTGTACACTTGCTCTCCTTTAGTCGCCTTCATAGAAGTCTTATAGTAGAGTTGCTATCATCATCATCATCATCATCATCATCATGTTTTTTTGCAGAAAACCCTGAGCTTTAGAGGTGAAGAGCATTATAGTTGGTAAAGAACTGAGCTGAGACCTCATCATGATAGGAGAGCCTGCGCTTTTAGTCTTTATGTTATAGGTGGTTGATAGCCATGATTTTCTCTTTATCCTTATAGATCCCTTTCCACCACATTCTGGTGTGTTCCATGCTTAGACATTTTCACTCCTGAGTGAACAGCTTCCTCACGAGGCTTTCAGAGATTGACAGAAATCTGGGTCACTTTTGTATTTCGAGATGCTTAGAATCTTAAAATTGAAGAAATGACAAAACAAGTATAAAATTGGGGGAGTCTTAAATATTAAAAAGCATTTGTGTATCTCTGTGATTAAGTTGCACATCAGAAGTAAAAAATTTGAGACCCAAGTTAAGAATTCTTCAGTGAAGAAAGCCAAGGAAGGTGAGATGTTCCGGTTTTTGGATGCATTTTCAAAACCGTCATGTGATGTTGAATGCACTAAATAAAGTGATCCACTCCCATGGCGTTTTTCTGGAAATATACTTCTGTTGCTGACATTGGCTTACATGGAACATTTGCTAAAAATCAGAATATCTATGAAACTATATG
Source organism: Geosciurus inauris (assembly GCA_004024805.1). Taxonomy (NCBI): domain Eukaryota; kingdom Metazoa; phylum Chordata; class Mammalia; order Rodentia; family Sciuridae; genus Geosciurus; species Geosciurus inauris. Next base: position 12,094 of record PVHX01011316.1, read on the forward strand.
AACTATTTGGTTTAGCCTTTGTAAGTTGATTATGTAAGAGCTTTGCTGTAAATCTGCTTTTTTTCTTTCAGAAAGGATGGGTTATTGTCAGTGTTGATTGTTACTATAGAAATGTTGACATGTTTCAAGTAGTTTGAAAAACAATATAAATGCATTTTTGGCTTCATGTACAACTTTTATTTTTTATTTCTTATTTTGTGGTGCTGAGGATTAAACATAGAGCCTTGTATGTGCTAGGCAAGTGCTCTCTACCACTTGAGCTATACCCCCATCTCCTTCATGTACAATTTTAAATCCTCTTTGTGGAATTTAATCTTGGGAACTTGTCAAGATTTTTACACATCTTACCAGAACTGTTGCATGAAGCAATGTGGTCTTGACTGTATGAGGTAGACAGTAAATTTGTTTCTGTATTTAAGGTATATTGTCTTTTTGCTTTACAGTGGAAGTAGTAGCCACGCTCACATAAACTCTAGGATATCTGTCCATTCACCATTGGATATGGGACACATGGATCTTCCAGAACTAGAAACTGAAGACACATTGGAACTACAGTTCCAGCAGCTGAGTCTCCCCCAGTTCTGTGTCTCCATTCTGGAATCAGCAGTTCCCCTCTTAAAAACAGGTTAGTTGTTTTTGAAATCCTATCTCTTGTACAGTTTGTGTTTGTTTTCTATTTTTTTCCAGGATTTTTTTTTTTCTTTTTTCCCCTCTTTTATGTCAGGGCCTTTAGAATCTATTTTTTGTTTACTTTTGGGGGATACAAATTCCTAAGAATTTAATAGTCTTTATTATCTCTTAATTAAATGTGGATGGCATGGAGTGCTATGGAGATAAACTATTGTCTTTCACTTACACGTTTTTATTGGCACAGGCTCCGCTTTTGTATTTAAATGTTAGCAAGGACAATAAAATACCCCTGGAGAAAGAGAAAATGTATTGCAAAAATAGATCAGAATAAAAACATATTTGGCTTTTGCTCTTTAGATACATTCTGAGTTATTCTTAGTTGTTCATGGTTCCTGTTCATTTCTTTCTTTTTTTTTTTAATATTTATTTTTTAGTTGTAGGTGGACACAATAACTTTATTTATTTATTTATTTTAATGTGGTGCTGAGGATTGAACCCAGTACCTCACACATGCTAGGCGAGCACTCTACCACTGAGCCATAACCCCAGCCCCTGTTCATTCTTATAGGCCATGAACCATTAAAAACAAACAGGACTCTTACCTTTAAAAATAATCCATAAATATTCTGGGGTTGCATACATTTTTGCTCAAATGTTTTAGGTGTTCTTTTACTAAACAGTGATGCCAACAGCAAAAACAATATGGCTGATGTCTGCCAGAGTAGAGTAAAAAAACACATGCATTAGGTTCCCACTAAGTTCCGCTGTTGTACTTGGTTTTATGTGCATTCTCACTTTGCTCACACCAATCCATTTTATCCTTCCAGCAGTGGTAGTTACTGTTGTATCTAACTTTTACAAATGAGGAAACAAGTTTAGAATGATTACAAATTTACCTGAAGTCTGATAGCTAACTGCAGGGACTTGTCTCAAGGTTCTTCTGAACCCAGGTCCATGGGTTCAGAACACTTCAGCCTTTTGCAAGGGAAAGAAAGTTTTGGAAGCAGTAATGATTTTTTTTTTCTTTCTCTAAATCTGTATGTTTTTAGCAATTGATGAACTTGTCAAGTGAGGAACACAAGATAAGAAAGTTTTGCACTTCTTAGTTTATACTGTGAAAGTAAAAAACATATCCCGTGTTAATGGTTCTTTAAGACCCAAGGCCAGTTTTGCCTGATTGGAGGTAATGGAGAGGAAAGCAGGAGGAAGGTTTATATTTGGATAACATTAAAATCTTCAATAATAAAGAAAACCGTCTACTCTTGCTTCCCATTGAGTAAATAACTGCTTTCAGGAATTGACTACATGTTGATTCATATGCTTATAATGTGACATGAAGGAATATCTGAACTTTGGCATCATAATGTGTTTGTGTTTATCTGCCTGACATACTAGAAGAACAGTTTTAGACTTAACTATTTTGCATTTAACCTTTTGTTAATTTGCTGTAAAAAGTCACATTGATAATTATAAAGCTATATCTTGGTACATAAATTTTCTAAATGTTCTCTTGCCCTTTTGTGGTAAATTATTGCATAACTTCTAATGGTGTAATATAAGAAGAGATTTCTAAAAGAACTTGCTCTAGCTGTTTTAATGAAAAAATTAACCTACAGCCTTATGATCCAGTAGTTTGTTTATTCATTAGAAATTAACCTTTGAGATGTAGGACAGGAAAGTCTTATCTGAAAGCTTACTTCACATAGAATCATGTAAGTGGTTTTCTTTTGTTTTTCTGACTCTAGAGAAAGGAGATTGTCCTGGTAGGTGTGACTCTGACAGCATAGTTTTTTGGAGTTTAAGGTGGGATTAGATGGAATATCTTGAAGTTTCTTCAAATGCCAGCATGGACATTATTCCTTTAGTTGTTCCAGTTCAAACTTAGCTTCCCATGCAACTCCTTTGTGAAAAAGTACTAATCTATGACAAAGCCTTAGCTTTCTAATACAAACTAGAAATTATTAGGATGCATCTTCTAAACTTGCTTGGTACTTTGCCATTTATTGTGTAACATGGATGATTTCTGAGTTTGAAAAATTGTTTTAGCCTATCTCACAGTATTTCTGCTAGATTATTGCTACTCTCTTCTTATCTTTTAAACCATTATAAGCATATTTGATTTGTTTGGTCAAGAAACACTCTAAGGGGAGAGTAGGGAAGATCCTGGGAAAGGAGCGTGACCAGATTATGTTGTGTGCAAGTACAAATATGGCATGATGCATCCCACTTTTTGTATGATTTTAATGCAGCAATAAAAAGAAGTGTTATGATTAGAACAGATTTCTTTGATGGTGATTGTAGATGGTGACTTTCTTTTTCATCTCTGTTAAGAGTTCTAAAACAATTTTTAAAAAGGCAGAAAGGAATTTGGGGGCATGTCTAACTAGAGAATCCAACTGATGATTTGAAAATAAGATAACATTTTCCTCCTTCCCTTTCTCTTCTTTGTATTCCTAGGCAGTAGACAAATGATAATAAGAGTTCTAGAATTGCTTGCAGAGGATATGATACTTATTGGTGAAGCAATTTCAGCTGATATCTGGGATGACAGCAGCCTATTTGCTATAAATATGGTGAGAAACCATGTTTTGTTTGGGATATGGGTAATAGTATGTTATTTTAATTTGGTCTCTTAAGCTGGTTTCATTGTCTCATTTGTCTTTGGAAGTTCATATTTTTATTTCTGACACAATATATATCAGGCTTATTTTATCCCCATTCTGAATAGGTCATTTGTCTGGAGGTTTTGGTTATTTTTAATGTAGAAAGGTCTATTGAGACCAATAATAGATCATTGGGTTGTTCAGAGCTGCTGTGATATTCTTCCCTCTTAGCAACAAAACTAGGAAATGTATGATTTGAAAAATTATGAGTTCATATTGCTATTTTTCTGATTTCAAATTTGTATTTCTTGTACTTTTGATTGTAGAAAGTCTTGGACCCTAGCAATATGAAATGAATTGCTTAGTTAGAACCTTTAGCATACATAAAACAGTTTTTTAGAATAGCGGTATTAATATCACTATGAACAACTCTAATAAAGTTCAAGATTTCCTAGCAGTTCTTTTTGACCTAGACTAAATTTCAATATGTTACAGTCAAAATACTGTACTTCAAAGTCACATGAAAGAATTCTTTTCTCTGTTATAATATCAACATTGAGTTGTTTCAGTTTGTTTCCATTTTGGAATTTTTTCTTCATAGAAATGTCAGGGATTTCTCCCTGACATCTTGTTCCCTTTAAGGTATTTTGTCTGTTGGTAGCCATTTTAATTGTGTTTTCTGGTTCATCCTCTCTATTTTTATCTTAGTTGTTAGCAGATATAAGCAAAAAAGTATGTAGATTCTTACCAACTGTCTATATCTTACATAAAAGGTAGAATATTATATAGACTTGTTTTTATTACTTAAAAATACATAATATATCCCTGAAGTTGAAGATGTGGAGATTATTCTGTGTCTATATGTAGAGATCCTCTTTATTCTTTCCTTAGAGATTGCGTGTGTTTCACTATTTGTGCACTAGTTTGTTTGTGATGGTCATAATTGCTAATATAAATTATGCGTGATGAATAATTACTTATGTCACTTCATACTTGCACAAGTGTGTCTCTGGGGAAGGTGTAAGGGCAATTACTATTCCAGAAAGTAAATATATTTTTAATTGTGGACATTGTCAAGTTCCCCTGTGTAGTTGCACCATTTCGTTCACCCACCAGCAGTGTCCTAGAATGAGCACTTTCCCAGACTCATCCTAGAGTGTAAAACCAGATATCAGATTTTTGCCATTCTGATGAGATATTGCCTGTCAGTGTATTAGGAGTAAAGGTGAAGCCAGGCACGGTGGCTCACGCCTGTAATGCCAGCACTTTGGGAGGCTGAGACAGGAGAATCGCGAGTTCAAAGCTGGCCTCAGCAACGGAGAGGTGCTAAGCAACTCAGTGAGACCTTGTCTCTACGTAAAACACAAAATAGGGCTGGGGATTTGGCCCTGAGTTCAATCCTTAGTACCAAAAAAAAAGAGTAAAGATGAGCATCTTTTTGATAATTTTAAGAGTCATTTGCTTTTTCTTTGCCTGTAAACTCTTCAGACTTTTATCTGTTTTCTCTTTTCTTTTATCTGTTTTCTTTCTTCATTGATTTTTGTTCTTTTTCTTGATTTCTGAGAGATTTTTATATATTAGGACATTGAACTGTCTGACGTAAGTTGCAATTTTTTTTCCTGTTTAGGTAATAGTGATGGTGGTAGTAGGTATTTTTAAAAAAATTTTTGTGACTTTACTAATGATGCTTCTGCCATGGAAAATCTTTATTCATTTTTAAAAAATTTTTATGTAGCTGTGCTTTTAAGTATTTTATTCTTTTTAATGCCATTGTGAATGAGTTATTCTTAAAATTTTATAATTTGGATTGTTCATTCCTAGTATATTGAAATTCAGTTGGATTTTGTGTATCAATCTTTTATCCTGTGCTCTTGCTGGACATATTAGTTCTTGTAGTTGTTTGTTCTAGTGGATTTTTTAGGATTTTCTATCTATAGCATCATGTTACCCATGAATGAAAACAGATTTAGGATCATGTTACTATGAATAAAGACAGCGTTGTTCCTGCCCAATTTGGATGCCCTATAGTGATTTATGTCACCCCATTGTCTTGGTTGGAATTTTGATACAATATATGTGACAAGAGCCTGATCTTTGAGGAGAAGCATTCAGTATTCCACCATTAAATGTGATACTAGTTCTAGGAGTATAAAGTTGAGGAAGTTTCCTGTATTTCTAGTTTGTTCTTTTTATCATGAATGAATGTTGGATTTGTTGTAGTTTTCTGTGTCTATTGAGATGATCATTTAGTTTTTTGAGTAGCGGAAGTCCTTAATTTTGGTGAGGTTCAGTTTTTTTGTTTCTTCTATTACGGATTGTGCTTATGGTGCTGTATGTAAGAGATTTTTGCTTAACCTGGGGTACAAAGATTTCTTTCCTATGTTTTCTTTACAACTATTATGGTTTTGAGTTTTACGTTTATTTCTGTGATGAATTTTGAGTTGAGTTGCCTTATCTGTAAGTTTTCAGGGACTTAAATGTATAGTTAGCCACAAGGTAAATTCTGAATCAACCTTAGAATATTTAAGGTATACAGAGATCAGAAGGTTGCCTTGATCCTTGCTGTTTGTATTTCAGTAGGGGTGATGATTTTGGAGATTATGGCATTATATTTTATGTATTTTCTGTAATAAGTGTTTTGGTAGGTAACTTAGAAAGAGGAAAAGGATAATTTTGACCTAGTTTTGGAGATTTCAGTCAAAGATTGGGCAGATTCATTGCCTTGGGCCTCTGGTGGCTCTACTAGATGACAATGGTGGGGAGTGTGTGACAGGAAGCAAAAAAAGGAAGAGGAAAAGTCTGGGATCCCATAATCCTCTACCAGGGCACGCCCCTATGACCTAGGAACTCCCGCTATGCCCCACCTCTTAAAGATCCACAGCACCTCCTGATAGTACCACCTTGGGGACCAAACTTTTAACACATGGACCTCTAGGGACATTCAGTATCCAAACTATAGCATCATATGTCAAAAAATCCAAACTTATTATTTTTTCTAAATTACACAAGCCTTTGAGAAGAGAAAGAAATTATGCATTTTACAATAGATATTGTATATTTTCAAGCCTTTTGATTTCTGCTAGTAGTTCTTAATCTTGATTGTTCTTTAGTCTTTAAGGTTATCACACTATTTTGCAGTACTTTAGGAGATTTTCACATATTGAAGGTTTTCAGCAAGTGAGTTTTTCCTGAGAAGTGTGAGGAATGCTTTACCAGTTGCTTCTTAAATTAACTTAAAATTTCTTGGCCAGAACATTTATCTGTAAAAGTTAGTCATTTACTTTTAACTTTTGGCTGCTGATCTTTTGTGATTCAATGAATTATTTTTACTTTAAAGGTTAAATCTGTTGTATAAGTGCCAATTGGTATGTTAGAAATGCTAAATTAAACATTGCTACTTGAAATTATATTTCATTTACTTGTTTAAAAAGAATAAATGCCTCTGGGGGGGGATCTCTCTCCTTTGGATATATATTTAAAGAATCAAAGAAGTAAAATTTCTTAATGTCCCTGCTTTTGCCAGTATTAAGAGGAAAGAAGCAGTATTTTTTTCCTAAGGCATCAAAGGGATAAAACGGGTCTGGGAAGGTGGCTCAGTGGTAGAGCCCTTCCATAGCATGTTTAAGGCCTGAGTTCAATCCCCAGCAGTGAAGAAAAAAGAAAATGAAAAAAAGAAAAAAATAATGTATTGTTATGAATTCCGAAGTTAAATACCTTAGGATATATAATTAGATTTCTAGGTATTTCCAGATAGTTGGGTTATATTTGTTACTTTATAACTCAGTTCACTTCAACAAAGCAAAATAATTTCCTCTCTAAAATTGAATATTTTTATTTCACTTGAAGTAAATAAGAGAAAAAGACCTTTTCACTAGAATTAGTTTTTGTTAAAATATAAAACTTACTAGTGAACACTTAGAATAAATTATGTTGACATGAAGTATGTGCTGTCCATCCCCCAGCCTGAAGTCCAGTTGTTTTTTCTTATTCACATGACACTCCTTGTTCACAAAGAGTGAGGAACTGTACCTCATTTCCAGTGGCCCCAGACTCCTGGATTGTCTCCTATTCAGTTTTGCATTTCTTCTCTGTCACCTGTCATTACAGTGTCATTGACATAGACTTTTCTTCTTCTTTATGATGCCTCATTGCTTCTAAATTCCCAACTGCTCTGCTGTGAGCTGACTTTTCTTCTTAGTTTTCAAGTGATTTCCCATTTTTATTTTTATACACTTCATTTTCAGTGGAAAATCACGAACAAGAATCCTAGTGCTTTTTGTTGCTGCTGTTCGGTTCTGTGCCCTGGAGCCTGTCCTCTTGCCAGCGTGAGTGTCCACGCATCCCGGACACTCTGGTCTATTACCATAGTTCAGGAATTAGTCTGCCCGTGCTTTGCCTTTGTTTTCATTTTCATGTGTACCTTTCAACTTAAAAGGCATGGCTTCTATTTAAGTGGTAAGTTGTGTAGGAATTTATGATGGCAGAACATCTACTTGAAACAACCTTTTAATCAGGAAGAATTTATGTAATTTGATATTTAAATGCTTTTTAATAATTTGACTTCTCATTTTCATTTATTTAGTAAGGTCAGGATCAGTTTGAGGAAAGGGATCATATCTCTTGTGCTTATGCATTTTTCTCCTTTATGCTTGCACATGCGTTAGACACACTTTTGGCTGCCTAATACAGACTTGAAGAGAGCTAGCTAGCTCTGTGTGCATGTTCCAAGTTGGAACAGTTAAGCAGTAGATGCTAAGAGGAATGTATGGTTCCTGGAGCTTTTGTTTTTATTATTGTGTTTTGGTCACTATTATGAGTCCTCATATTAAAAACTTAAAAAGTGTTAGTTTTTCTTAAGAATGTGTGTATGCTTATCATTCTTTTGTACTTTTTTATTATTTTAGCAGATAATGGTTATTTTCATTGAGAAGATCAAAATTTTGTTCTGGTTTGTTTTGCTGCTTAATGATATTTTAAACTCTTCTCAATGGCATTTTTACATGGTCTCCTAAAATTGGTCATTTTCCTCAGTTTTGTGTTGTTAAAATGTTTTCAGAAAGAAAAACTTCTCCTGGTGTTTGGGTCCCTTGGGGAAACCATGTGCTACCATAACAGTAGCGTTGGTTTGGAACAAACAGAGATGCTGCTGGTGCACCACAGGATGGCCTTTGTCAGCATCTCACTGTTTGCGGTTCGACTATTGCAAACACTGCTCCCTGTTGAAAAGGTAAGGTAGATGATGCTGTTTAATTCTAGTTCACTGAATTTTAAATATATGCTCTCTTGTAAATTTCTTTTGATCATTTCATGGTGCAAAGGTGTTCTACTATAGAACCATTTTTAAAATAAGAGTAAATGAGATGATTTTATTTATTCATTTATTTTCATACAATGATTTTAAATGTACAAATTGAGATATAACTAACATATTGAACAGTTTTGATTATCACTGCATAGAAAATTATTTTTCATTCCAGCAATTATTTTTATTGTATGCGTGATTGTAATTCTGAATATTCATCTGTTTATTCCTTTACTTGCTCATTCATGAATATTTAATTGATTGCCTATAGTGGGCTAGCGGTATTGGATGCTAGATGTAAAACTAGTAAGTTGTAATTGGTCCCATAGAATTTAGTTTTGTGTAAAAGATAACACCTACTAGTAAGTTAGCTACATATACATGTGTATGTTTGACTTACCTGGTTTCATTTCTTTAATAACTTTGGGGTCACATGGAGGGCAGTGATGATGTTTTTAACTAATTACTAATTGTAACTAATAATTCATGCCCTTGATAGCTTTTAATTGAATGGAAATCATTGAGAACCTCTTGATCTCATTTCTGCAAGGGAGAATCTTGGTTCTTATTATTCATGTCAAGGTTAGCTGCTTCTCTACAGCTAGGTAATAGTTCTTCACTCATCCACCGTTTTCCATGTATTGGCATGTATTGTGTCTTCACTCATCCACCATTTTCCAAGATTCTTGACGCAATAGTTTCTAGTTAGTAAATGTTAATGTCATATATAACTCTTGTTTTACCAATTCAGAATAGTGGCAGCAGTGCTTTAGTTTCAGAGTGCTAATAGAGTTAAACTCTTAGGAATCCTATTTCTTCCATTTTTCATGGTTTATTAGTAGTATATTCCAATATTTTAGTAACTTAGGTGCTATATATATATAAATTTTTTTGATGGCATACATTTTTATCAAAGGTTTCTTCCATCTGCTTTCTTTCTGCCAGTAGCTCAATTGTTTAATATTTTCATTTTGGCAGCTTATCAAAAAGATTTCAGGAAATACATATCTGGTAGTATAAAATATCCTAATGTTTGTCTGATTCATCTAGTTAATAATTAATATCTGATAATTTGTAATTTTATCTAAACTATATTCATAGATTGAATTACTTATATGAATTTATGTTTTGGAAGTTGGTTTTTGTTGTTGTTGGTACTGGGGATTGAACCTAGGGGCAACTTTACTGCTGAGCCACATCCCCAGCCATTTTTTAAAAAAATATTTAAAAATATGTAACAAATGTTCTCTCTTGCCCTATGATAGAACATAATTTTATTTTTTCTTTTCTTTTTAAAATTTGTTCTAATTAGTTGTACATGACAGTAGAATGCATTTTGATACATTGTACACAAACGGAGCACCACTTCTGATTCCTCTGGCTCTATGTGGTGTAGAGTCACACTGGTCGTGACGCTGGCCGTGTAATCCTACGTGTGTGTAGGGTAATAACGTCCGTCTCATTCCACTGTCCTTCTCACCTCGCCAACTCCCCTCACTTCCCTCTCCCCGATCCAAAGTTCCTTCATCCATCCTGATTCCCTTTTTAAATTTTTTATTTTGAGGCAGGATCTGAATAAGTTGCTTAGGGCCTTGCAAAGTTGCTGAGGGGCTGGCTTTGAACTTGAGATCCTCTTACATTGGCCTCCTGAGCCATTGGGATTACAGGCATGCACCACTGCCCCCAATGAATGTTCTTTTGTGATTAACATGTTCCTTTAGGTATATTTACAAACCTGCTTTTTTGTCTTGGTAGCAATAACATTTCTTCTATGCTAATGTTTATTCTAGTACTTTCCTTTTTTAATTTAATAATTTTTTTCTATATTACCTAAACCTTTTTCATAAGCATTGGTCTTTTTTAAATTTTTAACTTTTATTCAGAAAATAAAATGCTCATTTAGAAAACATTTTAATGTACAAAGAATAAAAATTCATTTGTAATTTCAAATTAGTTTTTTTAATTTGCTCTTTTTAAATATACATGGCAGTAGAGTGTATTTTGACGTACTGTACATACGTGGAATATAACTTTCCATTTTTGTGGTTGTACATGATGTGGAGTTATGCTGGTTGTGTATTTATATATGAACATACGGAAGTTATGTCCGTTTTGTTCTGTCTTCCAATTACCATTGCCCCTCCTGCCTTCCCTTTACTCCGCCTTGTTTAATCCCATTAGTGTCCCCCCTGCCCCCAGTTGTGAGTCAGCATTCACATATCAGAGAGAACATTTGGCTTTGGTTTTTTGAGATTGGCTTATTTCACTTAGCGTGACAGTCTCTAGTTCCATCCATTTGCTGTCAAAGATCATAATTTCATTCTTCTTTATGGCTGAGTAATATTCTATTGTGTATATGTACCACATCTTCTTTATCCACTCATCTGTTAAAGGGTACCAAGGTTGGTTCCATAATTTAGCTATTGTGAATTGAACGGATGTAAAGATTGATGTGGCTGCATCACTATGGTATGCTGATTTTAAGTCTTTTGGGTATGTGCCAGAGGAGTGGGATAACTAGATCAAATGGTGGGTTACATTTTCAAGTTTTTTGAGGACTCTACATACTGCTTTCCAGAGTGGTTGCACCAATTTGCAGTCCCACTAGCAATTTATGAGTGTGCCTTTTCCCCATATCCTCACCAAAGTTTATTATTACTTGTGTTCTTGATAATTGCCATCTGACTGGAATGAGATGGAATCTCAGTGTAGTTTTAATTGGCAATCTTTAATTGCTAGTGATGTTGAACATTTTTTCACATATCTGTTGACTGATCATATTTTTTCTTCTGTAAAATGTCAGTTCCTTTGCCCATTTATGGATTGGGTCATTTGTTTTTTTGGTATTAAGTTTTTTGAATTCTTTATATATCTTGGAGATTAATGCTCTCTCTGAGGTGTAGCTTGCAATGATTTTCTCCCATTCTGTAGGCTCTCTCTTCATGTTATTGATTGTTTCCTGTACTGTGAAGAAGCTTTTTAGTTTGATACTATCCCATTTATTGATTCTTGATTTTACCTATTGTACTTTAGTAGTCTTGTTGAAGAATTCAGTTCCTAAGCCAACATGATGGAGAGTTGGGTCTACTTTTTCTTCTAGTAGGCACAGGATCTCTGGTCTAATGCCTAGATCTTTGATCCACTTTAAGTTGAGTTTTGTGAAGGTTAAGATATAGGGGTCTAATTTCATTTTGTTACATATGGATTTCCAGTTTTTCCCTCACCATTTGTTGAAGAGGCTATCTTTTCTCCAATGTATTTTTATGACACCTTTGTTTAGTATGAGATAACTGTATTTATGTGGGTTTGTCTGTGTCTTCTGTTATGATTGTTCTTCATGTTTGTTTTGGTGCCAATACCATGCTGTTTTTGTTACTATACCTCTGTAATATAATTTAAGGTCTGATATTATTATGCCTGCTGCTTCACTTTTTTCACTGAGGATTGCTTTGGCTATTCTGGATCTCTTATTTTTCCAAATGAATTTAATGACAACTTTTTCTATTTCTATGAAGATTGTCATTGGAAGGAACCTTAATAGGACTTACATTACATCTGTATAGCCCTTTTGGTAGTACGGTCATTTTAACAATATTAATTCTGCCTATCCAAGAACATGGGAGATATTTCCATCTTCTGAGGTCTTCAATTTCTTTCTAGGTCTGCAGTTTTCACTGTAGAGGTCTTTGACCTCTTTTGTAAGATTGATTCCCAGGTTTTTTTTTTTTTTTTTTTGAGGCTATTGTGAATGGGATAGTTTTCCTAATTTCTCTTTCTGTTGATTCATCATGGATGTGTAGGGACGCCATTGATTTATGAATGTTAATTTTATATCTTTCTACTTGGCTGAATTCATTTATGAGTTCTAGAAGTTTTCTAGTGGAGTTTTTTGATCTTCTAAATATAGAATCATGTCTTCAGCAAGTAGGGATAGTTTGAGTTCTTTTTTTCCTATCCATTTCCCTTTAATTTCTTTCTTTTGTCTAATTGCTCTGGCTAGAGTTTCTAGGACTGTGTTGAATAGATGTGGTGAAAAAGGATATCCCTGTCTTGTTCCAGTTTTTAGAGGGAATGCTTTCAATTATTCTCATTTAGAATGATGTTGACCTTGGGTTTAGCATAGATAGCTTTTACAATGTTGAGGTATGTTCCTACTATCCCTAGTTTTTCTGGTGTTTTGAACATGAATGGATGCTGTATTTTGTCAAATGTTTTTTCTACATCTGTCGTGATAATCACGTGATTCTTGTCTTTAAGTCTGTGGATGTGATGAATTACATTTATTGATTTCTGTATGTTGAACCAAGCTTGCATCCCCAGAATGAACCCCACTTGATCATGGTGCACTATCTTTCTAGTATGTTTTTGTATGTGATTTGCCAGTATTTTATTAAGAATTTTTGTATCTATGTTCATCAAGGATATTGGTCCAAAGGTTTCTTTCTTTTGTGTGTCTTTGGTTTATCTTTGTTTGATATCTGAGTGATACTAGCATCATAGAATGAGTTTGGAAGGGTTTCCTCCTTTTCTATTTCATGGGATAATTTGAGGAGGATTGGTCTTAATTCTTCTTTGAAGGTCTGGTAGAACTTGCCTGAGAATTCATCTGGTCCTGGGCTTTTCTTTGTTAGTAGATTTTTCATGTCTTCCATTTCATTGCTTGAAATTGATCTATTTAAATTTTCTTCTTGATTTTAATGTCCTCCTGATCCATTTGGGGAGGTTATATTTCTCTAGAAATTTATTTATGTCTTTCAGATTTTCTATTTTATTAGAGTATAAATTTTTAAAATAGGTTCTGATTATCATCTGTATTTCAGTAGTGTCTGGCATGATATTTCCTTTTTCATCACAAATTTTAGAAATTTGAGTTTTCTTGCTCTTTGTCTTTGTTAGCATGGCTAAGGGTTTATCAATTTTATTTATTTTTTCGAAGAACCAACTTTTTGTTTCATTGACTTTTGAATTTTTTTGGGGGGGGGGTGTTCAGTTTCATTGATTTCAACTTTGATTTTAATTATTCCCAATCTTCTGCTGATTTTGGCGTTGGTTTGTTGTTCTTTTTCTAGGGCTTTGAGATGTAATGCAAGGTTATTTATTTGGTGACTTTCTATCCTTTTAATGAGTGAGCTCAGTGCAATGAACTTTCCTCTTAGCACTGCCTTCATAGTGTCCCAGAGATTTTGACATCTTGTATCACCATTCTTTTATACGTCTAAGTATTTTTTTTATTACATCCCTGATTTCTTCTGCAATCCATTGGTCATTCCATAGCATATTATTTAGTCTCTAGGTGTTAGAGTAGCTTCCATTTTTTAATCTTATCGTTGATTTCTAATTTCATTCCATATGATCTGGTAGAATGCAAGGTAATATGTTTGTTTTTTTGATTTGCTCAGAGTTGCTTTGTGGCCTAAGGTAATGGTTTATTTTAGAAATGGATCTGTGTGCTGCTGAGAAAAACTTACTTAGTCATTGACGAATAAAATATTCTGTATATGTCTGTTAAGTCTAAATTTTAGTACTATAGCTTCTCTATTTAGTTTTTGTGTGATTTTATTTAGGTTTTGTTTTGATTTACCCAGTGATGAGAAAGGTGTATTAAAGTCACCCAATATTATTGTGTTGTCATCTATTTGATTCTTGAGATTGAGAATGGTTTTTTTTTGGTATTCATAGATGCTCCATTGTTTCAGGCATAAATATTTACAATTATTATGTCTCTGATATATAATTCCCTTAAGCAGTATGAAATGTCCTTCTTTGTCCCTTCTGATGAACTTTGTCTTTAAGTCCATTTTATCTGATACAAGGATTGAAACTCCAGCTTATTTACAAGATCCATGTGAATGATAAGCTTTTTTCCATCCTTTTACCTTCAGTCTGTGGACATGTTTGCCTATGAGCTAAGTCTCTTAGGAAGAGCATATTGTTGGCTTTTGTTTTTTAATCCAATCTTCCAGTCTGTGTCTTTTGATTGATGAGCTTAGGCCATTAACATTCAGTGATATTATTGAGAAATAATTGTTATTCCCTGTCATTTTGGATTAATTTCTGGTTTTTAATTTGAATTAGTTTCTCCTTTGATTGACTGTTCTTCTAGTTTAGTTCCTCTCTTTGTTGGTTTTCAGTTTTACTTTTCATTTCTTAATGAAATATTTTATTGAGTATGTTTTGTAGCACAGGCTTTCTAGTTGTGAATTCTCTTAACATTTATCATGGAAGGTTTTTATTTCATCATCAGTTCTGAAGCTTAATTTTGCTCTGTATAGTATTCATGGTTGGCATCCATTTTCTTTCAGATCTTGATATGTATTATTCCAAGACCTCCTTGCTTTGAGTGGCTGGGTTGAGAAATCAGATGAGATTGGATTGGTTTCCTTCTAAATGTGACTTGTCAATTTTCGCTGGAAGCCTTTAAAATTCTATCCTTATAGCCAGGCGCAGTGGTGCACACCTGTAATCCCAGCACTTTGGGAGGCCGAGACAGGAGAATCACAAGTTCAAAGCCAGCCTCAGCAATGGTGAGGCACTTAGCAACTCAGTGAGACCCTGTCTCTACATAAAACACAGAATAGGGCTGGGGATGTGGCTCAGTGGTCGAGTGCCCCTGAGTTCATTCCCCAGTACCAAAAAAAAAAAATTCTATCCTTATTTAGTAAATAAGGCATTTTCATAATAATGTGCCTTGGTGTGAGTCTGTTGTAATTTTTTATATTTGGAGTCCTATAAGCCTCCTGTATCTGATTTTCCATTTCATTCTTTAGGTTTGGGAAATTTTCTTATTATTTCATTGAAAAGATTATGCATTCTCTTATTTGTATCTCTGAGCCTTCATCTATCCTGATAAACCTTATATTTAGACTTTTCAGGTTATCCCATTTTTCTTGGAAGTTCTGTTCATGGTCTCTTAATCTCTTTTCTCCATGATCAACTTTATTTTCAGGATTACATATTTTGAGCTGGATGCAGTGGCACAAGCCTATAATCCCAGCAGCTCAGGAGGCTCAGACAGGAGGATCGTGATTTCAAAGCTAGCTTCAGCAATTTAGTGAGGCCCTAAGCAACTCAGCAAGATCCTGTCTAAATAAAATATAAAGAAGGGATGGAGATATGGCTCAGTGATTGAGTGCCCCTGGGCTCCATCCCTGGTACCAAAATAAAAAAGATTATCCCTGAAACTCTGTCTATAATTGGTCTAGTCTATTGGTGATGCTTTCCATTGAATTTTTAATTTGGTTTATTGATTCCTTCATTTTGAGGATTTCTACTTGGTTATTTTTCAGAATTTCTTTTTATTGAAGTGACCTTTCACTTCTTGTATTTTCTCTCTGATATTACTCTTTACATCGTCCTTTACCTTGCAGATTAGTTTAACTATGTTCATTCTAAACTCCTTCTCTGACATTTCTTCTATTGTGGTGGTGATGAAATCGGTTATTGAAGTATCTTGGTTTGTTTGAGTTGATTTGTTCCCTTGCCTTTTCATGTTGTTGTGTGTCTGCCCATCTGAGGCAGCAGAGTTCCTATCCTGCAGACTTACAGTGTCCCTGTAGGTTTTCAGTACCTCCCCGCAGGAGGGGACAAATAATAACCACCACCATCAATGCAAGCAGTGTACAGCATGGAACCAAATAGTTCCTGCTGGGACATCTGCAGTGTTGTCACAATAAACAGAAATGCTGTGATCGTTACTGAGTATAATCAAAGCAGCGAGTTTGCAAAGGGGGTTCACAGTTTTAAGTGGTGGACAGGGAGGAAGCAGGTGACGGGGTGTGATGCTGAGGGAGGAGGAGAGGAGACATAAGTGAAGACTGAAGAGTGCGAGAACAATAGAGATTGGCTGTTATCAGAAGAAAAGAGAGAAAGAGATTCAAGGGAAACAAGTGAGAAAAAAATATATAAAGTGAAAATTTAAAAAATTAAAACTAAAAAATAAAAGAGACAAAACATAATGAAATATACTAATGAATCTTCCTAGTCCTCAAATAACTGATCCATAAAAAATAACTGGTTTCAAAAATGCTAGAAGTGAGAAAAGATAAAAAAATACCTAATATGAATATGAATATGTGTAAATGTCCATGAACCATTATGATCACAATTAAGCAGAGAAAAGAAAAAAGGGGGAAAAAAGATCTGAAGTTAAAGAATTGTTTCCATTGGAGTTTAGGAGATTATCAGCTTCCCTTCTCAGCAGTGTTAGGTGGGGTTGTCTGGAGCATGATGCTTGCTTGCTCCATCCTCAGGGTGGGGTTGCTGGAGTGAGAGAGGTAATCTCATAGGCGGATGGGGCTTTATTCTTAGGTAGGCTTCAGGCTCTTTGCTGGAAGCCATTTGGTCTGGAGATTGTAAATTAGTGCAGATCCAAGGCCCAGCAATTGCTGGTCTACGCTGGAAGACTGAAGCCCAAGGATTTCCCCTGTGTTCCACTCGTGGCGGAGGAGCTCATTCTTAGGTCACTACATCACCCCAGACCCTACATTTGCTGGTCTTGGGTTTAGTCCTCAAACTCAGTCTCTGATACCCCCACCTTTTCGAATTCCTGACCATGTGCATCTCTCTCAACTGATTCTGAGAGCAGCCCCACTAAAGGGGGCAAGGGAAAGCCGGGTGGGTTTCCGTGACCAGTTGTCCCATGTTGTAGACCTCTTCTATATTTGATTTTCTCCTGGTCATTGAGGTAGACTGTACGTTGTGCAGTGTAGCTTTGTCAGGCCTTTATTTCTGGCCAGACTTGGGTATTCCAGGACTCAGCTCCCTCAACTGCTGGTCTCTGCTCTGCAGCTGCAAAATTGTTCTTCTGTCTTTGAATGCCCGCCAGGAGAGATGGCAGCTTCTTTGTGCTACAAGGATATTGTGCAGGACAGCTGTCAGTTTAGTTGGGCAGTGTCTTTTATCTCTAAATGATCTGTACCCAGACATGCTTCAGGCCTCCTCAAAAATGCAGTTTCCTTTAATTCCCTTATCCCTCCATTTTGCTTGTGGAGGCACCACACTGGTGGTACCTCTGGCCATAGTAGTGACTGTGGTGCTGGAGATTTCTTCATTATTTTATTTTATCCCACCTCCTGAGTCCCTGATCTGCTTTGAGTGTCCAGTATTAAATTCCAGTGAAGCGCCCCCCAACCCCCACCCCCTGCACTTTTTTCATTTTCCCATCTTACTGAGAAGTTGCCTGTCTCCTTTTTTGGTTCTATGCCATGGAACAGCCAGGAAGGTGACATGCTCTATTCTGCCATCTTGAAACTTCCCCTTCTCAAATTAGTTTTAAGGCTTTTTCTTTTCTTTTGTTCTTTAAAATCAGAATGAAGGGCTAGGGATGTAGCTAGAGTGTACTTGTGTAGTGTTCCCAAGGTTTTGAAGGTCTCAGCACTGGGGGAAAAAATCAGATTGAGAGCATCTATAAAAATCATTGTATTAAACATTTGCTATTCTCTAATATACATGTTCCAATTACTTAGGCACTTCATAAATGTTAATGGATACTAAAATATTTCACTATAAAGGTATTCTACAGTTTTCATAAACATTCTAGAAATTAAACATTTAGGGTTCTTTTCTGTGGATGTTTTAATGAACAACATATTTTTAAATATGTACAGACATATTTGCTCATATTTTGGTTCTTAGGTTCTTAGTAACATTACCAGATCAAGACTGAGAATGCTCAGACACATTTTTATTATAAGCACAATTTTAAAATATTACAGTTCCACAGATTTCATCATTTTTACTAAAGAATGGGTAAAAATATGTAGTACATGGAAAAGATAATTGTGAGGTTATATGGGAGAAAATTACTAAAATTAAATAGTTTTCAAAATTTGAAAAATGTAGGCCAGTAACTTTTCTATGTCTTGTTAATCACAGTTTCTGAAATTGTATAGTATGATAGTATAATTTGGCTATCATTTTCAACTGATTTTTAATACATTGTTAAAAGAAAAACTATTATAATTCTATAAGGACTTTCTATGCTTTTTCCATTATAGTGTAATGTAGTAGTTCAGAAAAGTTTATATAATTTGATAAGCTTTTTAGCAAGTAAAGTCATTTGTCTTTAGAAAATGACCTCCCCACCCTGAACAAAGTTTCTTTTTTTTGTTTTGTTTTTTTTGTTTTGGCACCAGGGATTGAACACAGGGGTGCTCAACCACTGAGCCACATCCCAGCCCTTTTTTATAGTTTTTATTTAGATATAGGATCTCAGAGTTGCTTAGGGCCTCATTAAATTGTTGAGGCTGGCATTGAACTTGCAATCCTCTTGTCTCAGCCTCCTGAGCCACTGGGATTACAGGTATGTGCCACCATGCTCAGCCTGAACAAAGTTCTCACTAAAACATTACTATCATCTCAAAAATTCCTTCTCCTCAATTCGTTACTTCTTCCTCCTCCCTGAAACTTCTTTAGGAAGGACTTCCATCACTACAGATGGGTTTGCTTGTTTTTGGACATTGTTTAAGTGTCCTTTTTTTTTGAGATTTATCACTTGTTGCTTGTAGCGATACTTTGTTTTTATTATTATTATTGTTGTTGGTGTTCATCATTATTGTTGCTTGTAGCAATAATTTGTTGTTACTTTGTTTTGGGGTGTTAGAGGGAATTGAACCCAGGGCCTTGTGTATGCTAAGCAAATGCTTTACTACTGAGCCACATCCCCAGTCCTTTTTATTTTGAAAACAAGGTCTTGCTAAGTTGTTTAGGCTGGCTTTTAACTTTCAGTCTTTTGCCTCAGCCTTCCAAGCAGCTAGGATTACAGGTGGCATGCACCAATGGGCCCAGCAATTTGTTCATCATTTTCACCATAAAACATTATTCCATTGTATAAGTGTGTTCAAGGTGATTTTTATAGGTACATATGTTTTCTTTTTCATCTAAGTGACTCTTAAATATGAACTTACATCCCTGCATTTGAGTGTTAATGGTAAAATAAATGATTCATGCGTATGTGTTTTTTTATTACAAAAGAAAAAATGTGGCCCACTTAAATGATGGTATAAGATAAATTATAGCAAGCGATTAGAGTAATATTTCCTATGCCTTTTTGTTGCCCTTAGTTATTAACCATTTGCAGTTTTGTTTGTTAGAATTATGCAGAGCATATAGTCCAAATTGAATTTTCTAGTATCACTTACATACACAACATTACAAGATCATCTGTGAAAACAAGAATAAAACATTAAATTTTAAATATGGTATTTTGCTTTATAGAAAACCATATCACTTTTGTTAATTTTTAACTTTTATTCCTTAGTCATGTTTCTGAAGTAATTTTTTTTGGGTGTTGGGGATTGAACTCAGAGGCACTTTTGCTGAGGCTGGCTTTGAACTCGCGATCCTCCTGCCTGAGCCTCCTGAGCCACTGGGATTACAGGTGTGTGCCACCATGCCTGGCTGAAGTAAATTTTTTGTTTTGAAGAATGAGAATTTTCCAAGGCACAAATATTAAAAATGGAAGAATTTTAGTCATATAAGATTGGACTTGTATTTAAAATGTGGGTGTCTTTCTTTGTAGAATAATATTTTATGAGTTAAAACTGTTGATATAATAATTTATTATTCCTAACTGTATTTACTCTAAAACATAAGTATTGTAAGTGGCTTATTATAAATAGATACATAATAAATAAGGACTTATTATCAGTGATCAATTTGTAGGTTGAAGAACTGATGGAAAACCTATGTATCCTGTCAACTGTATCATACGGTTTATTGCTTTTTTTATTGTATTTTCTTAATCTGTATGCTTATTTGGGCAGAATAAATTAGAATTAGTAATTTATTTTATTTTGATTTGGAATTGTGCTAGAATAATGTGAAGTTGATACTCCATGCTTTGTTTTGTTTTGGAGGTAGTTTTCTTTTTGAAAAAAATAAATACCTATAAAATTTTGGTAGCACTTAAATATAACTTGGAACTTCATTAGAACAGTTTTGTTCATTGTAGGGGATTATAATTAAGGTTTATAGGTGGTTATATTTGCTTTGATAGATTAACCAAGTACTTTTAAAATGATCTAAACAAAAATTCCATTCCTTTGCTCTTAAATTTCTTCAGTGTACATAAATACAAGGTTTTGCTGCCCTCTACCTGTTGCTAGCCCACCAACAATTGAAGTAGAATTTGAAACCTTTAAAGTGGTTTTTATGAGTTGCTATTTATGAACATAATTCTATGTAGGAACTTACTGAATTTGGTAAATTGACCTCAGAGACCTTTTTGAAACTGATATTTGTTGATTTTAAATGACATTGGAGTGTACTCATGTATAGGTTAAAATGATGATAATTGTGCAAAAAAATATTTTGGTTGGGTAAATTTATCAAATTTGTAGTTCAAATGAAGGTAATTTTATTTGGGGAAACATCTGAAAATGAGAGTTAAAAGTACTGTCCCTGTGTTGGAATCAGCATCACAGAGGATTCTGATAACTGCTACTACTTTCTCAGGGAACAAGGCCAACTGAGGGTAAGGAAAAATTTATATACCATGGTATTGGGCTTTTCATGGTACAGCTGATTGAATGATTCAGTGCAGTATAGAAACAGATCTCCTAAAAATATTGTCAATCACATTTTGTATTTTCTGGTTAATGAGGTCTAGGGTAGAGCCCGAGAGTCTGCACTAATTATCTGACTTTTAGATAATGCCATGTCTCCTCTCATTGGCATTATACCCCCAGCCCTTCAGTGCAGGAGATGTTGTTGATTCCATCAGTGGTGATGGATTTGCACTGCAACATCTTCCTTTTTAGTTCCAAGCAACATATGATTGATGCTTATATATGCAGGATAGCTGATTTAAGTCTGGGGTGTAAATGTGATTATCTTATGGGGCCGTGCCAAGATTAAGCTTCTGACTTTAGGATTGTTTTGAGTTACTGAGGAGACAGTTTCAGATGTAGATATGCAGAGTAAAGAGGTCAGAATTCTTCGGTGAAGTGAAAAGGAGGACAGAAATAAAGTAAGTGTTCAGTGAGTGCTGTAAACATGGCTCTTGGGCCGGGGTTGTGGCTCAATGGTGGCATGCTCTTCTCGCATGTGTGAGGCACTGGGTTTGATCCTCAGCACCACATAAAATATAAATAAATAAGGGGATGGGGCTATGGCACAGTGATAGAGTGCTTATTTAGCACCTGTGAGGCATTGGGTTCGATCCTCAGCACCACATAAAAATAAAATAAAGATATTCTGTCCATCTACAACTGAAAAGTAAATGTTAAAGTAGTCTCTGTTGATGCTTGTTTAATCTCATAGCAGTTTTTATTTTCTAACTAAAGTTAGAGAACATTTTTAAAAACTAAAACCCAGGGTCTTTGAAGTTAGATCCACTAGGATATACTATTTTAGCATGATGCTCAACTAACCAAGTCCTTTTGTTTTAATTGAATTATAGTTTTATTTTTTTCTTCTTTTAAATTTTTTTATTTCTTTTTTTAACACAGCAGAATGCATTTCAATTCATAGTACACATATGGAACATGATTTTTCATTTCTCTGGTTGTACACAAGGTAGAGTCATACCATTCGAGTCTTCATACACGTACTTAGGGTAGTGATGTCCATCTCATTCCACCATCTTTCCTACCCTCATGCCCTCCCCACCCCTTTGCCCTATCCAAAGTTCCTCTGTTGCTTCCATGCTCCCCACCCTCACCCCCATTATGGATCAGCATCCACTAATCAGAGAGACCACTTGGCCTTTGTCTTTTTGGGATTGGCTTACTTCACTTAGCATGATGTTCTCCAACTTCATCCATTTACCTGGAAATGCCATGATTTTATTCTCTTTTAATGCTGAGTAATATTTCATTGTGTATATATACCACAGTTTCTTTTATCCATTCATTTATTCAAGGGCATCTAGGTTGCTTCCACAGTTTAGCATTTGTGAATTGTGCTGCTATAAACATTGAAGTGGCTGCGTTACTGTAGTAAGCTGTTTTTAAGTTTTTTGGGTATAGACTGAGTTGTGGGATAGCTGGATCAAATGGTGGTTCCATTCCAAGTTTTCTAAGGAATCTCCATACTGCTTTCCAGATAGGTTGCACCAATTTGCAGTCCCACCAGCAATGTTTGAGTGTGCCTTTTCCTCCACATCTTTGCCAACAATTTTTGTTGCTTGAATTCTTGATAACTGCCATTCTGACTGGAATGAGATGAAATCTTAGACTTGCATTTCTCTAATTACTAGAGATGCTGAACATTTTTTCATATTTGTTGATCAATTGTATTTCTTATTTTGCTAATTCTTCTTTATCTTCCTGTTAAAAAGATAGAAACTCAGGACTGATCAAAGCCCTCAAAAGATATCATCCCATTTGTGATCTTTAAATGCCATCTGTTTGTTGACATTTTCCAAATGTATGTGTCCAGACCAGACGTGTCACCTGACTCCAAATAAACAGTGAAGATAACAAAAAGAACACATTTGTGTGGAGAGGCAGAGTTAGGTCTGGGACATGCAGCTGGAGGTATCTATTGTCATGGAAGTAAAAACAAAGGGCCCTTTGATGCTTCCTGTTGATAGTTGATCAGGCAAAAAACCTTAGAGCTGTCCTCGATTCCTCTCAGTCACAACTAGATCCAATTCCTGGGCATAATCACAGTTGCAATGCAAATCCGTCACCACTGATGAATGAGAAGAATCAACAGTGTCTCCTGCACTGAGGGGCTGGGGGTATAATGCCAATGAGAGCAGACATGGCATTATCTAAAAGTCAGATAATTAGTGCAGACTCTGAGGCTCTACCCTAGACCTCATGAACCAAAATATGCAAAATCTGATTAATCCCTTGAATGTCTCCTTTGAACTGAATTGAACTGATTGCACCTGTCATCACGTTTTGCCTGGATTCTTGCAATGAACTCCTCATTAGTTTCTCAGCTCCCACCTGTGCACTTTGCCATTTTTTCTGCACAGACTGATACTTGCTTAAAACCTCCCAGCAGTTTTCATAAGTGAGCTAGCCCTTACCATAATCCAGAACCTCACCTGATGTGGCATGCCACTCCCCTCTGTCTCTGTGGCTCAGACTTAGCTACCCTGAGCTCCTTGCAGCCAAAATATAGCCTCTCAGAATCTTGTACTCGAAGTTCCCTCTTCCATGACTGCTTTCCCCCAGATATCCACGTGGCTCCTAATTATCAGGTTTCTCCTGTACAAGTCACCAGGTTAGAAAGGCCTTCTACTACCGCTTTCATGTGGTAGTGCTTCTCCTGCCTCCACTCCCTTTTTACCCATTCCTGTTTCAAAAAATCTTAGTACTTCTAGTTACATCTAATATATTTGTGTGTGTGTGGCGGGGTGGGGGTGGGGCGTTGGTTCACCCTCTTCCTTCCTCGTAGGAATGTCAGCTTCATGAGGGCCAGGGTCAAAATTTTGTTTTGCTTCCTGCTGTATGGTGTCTGACACATGGGAGAACCTAGTGGGGGCCCAGTTAATATTTGCTGAGTGAGTAGATAATAGGTGAGCAGGTAATTTAAGCACCCCTCCCTCACTCTCCCACCACTAGTTCTTTATAAAGTAATGAAATTTCTCTTGATTTCCTTATAGCTATTGTCTTGCTAGTCTGGAAGTTTCTTATGCTTATAACCTAAAAATTTAGTTCCTTTAGCTTCTGATACTCATTTGGCAACTTTATTTCATTTCAGTTGTTTAATTGATTTAGCTCTTAATATTAGACATCCAGGCAGTTAATGATTATCTTTAAAGCAGGTCATTCATAAAATAAATCATGACCAACCCACTCTTCATAAAGACAGCATTTCAGCCATATTAGTGAACCCTGTCAAATGGTAACTCAGTATGGACTTTTCAGTTCTTTAGCTAATGTTTACAATCTTACAAAACTAGAACCACTAAGAAATAGCTGATCCAGTTTTAAATCCATTGATTTAAGTTATAAAATGTATCTAATCAAGTATAATATAATAAAATTGTCTTTTGTGAGTGTTCTAGAACTGTTTTAAATATGTTGAATTTTCTCTTTTCCCTCTAAAAGACAAGACAAAAAGTTGATGTCTTTTGAGATCACTCTAGTTCTACCTGATTCAGTGTTACTCAATTTAATATGTAGTTCATAACTATCTGTGTTATGTGTTCATTTTTGGGAAGGGGAAGTGTTCTTGTCAAAGAACTGTATTGGGTTGTTGTGGAAAGTAATGAGCATATACGTACAAGTACTTAGAAAAGAAGGCCTTGTACTCTACTTGAAAGGTCAATTGTGCGGAGCTTAGGAAGAGAGTGATTCTGGGTGTTTGGGGAAGGGAAAAAGAAAGTACTCAGTATTCTAGGCTTTCAAAAATATTCCATGTTTGGACTTGAGAGATTTGGGGCAGAAAAAAATGGCATTGCACAAAAACAGGGGTAGATGGTATGTTGGGGAATAGAATTTTCTTTGAAGAAAGCAGAGATTTTTGTGATAGAGAACTACTAAACAGGAAAGTAGACTAGATTAAGATCATACTCCTATCATATTTTCATAAAATTATTTTTTAAATAAAATTCTAACTTTTTTGATTTATCAAGGCAAGTGAGTTTTTACCAGAGACGATGTCAGCAGCACTGTTTCTTCTTTCTTTGGACATGCCTGTTTCTTTGGAATATCCAGCTATTCATGAAGCTGTTGTGGCCTATTTGGAACAGCTGAATTCTGAAAACTACAGTATTTATAAACGAGCTGCAGAGGCTGTTTATTCAATTGAATGTACCTGTAACTTCCTGTCTGATGTGGGGAAGGAGGTAAAACGTTTTATTAATACCTTTTTTTAGATACTTTTGATGAAGTATTTAGAAAATTTAACCTATGTAAGTTGATGGTTATACAACGATTGAATTGCTGCAGATGGGATATGTTATTATTGAATGGATCTATTACTAAATTAAAGTAAGGACATGATTTGTGTAAAAATAAAACAAAGACTTCAGATTAATGAATGGTTCATATTCGTATCAGTGTTTAAATAAAAAATCTTTAATTACAAGTATCTTAATACTTAATAATGAGTACCTAAATGAAGTGACTTGCTGTATACAAAATAAGTGATTGATATAACCATAGAATTATGAGGACCATTTTAGGGCATACTTGCAGACATTTTTCATTTTCATTTTATAGACACTTACTACATATTCATACTTAGAACCCTGTTTTTTATTAAATGTAGTTATGAAATCATTGCTTATAAAATAATATGACTTTAGGTACAATGTTGTAGTAATAGTTATGTATTTGTATTTATCCCTTTAAAAAAACACTGTGAGGACATTACTTGGTATGCTATCAGTGAGAGGGTTGATGGGTCTTAGAGATAACATTGACTGTAATGGTGTTTTACTGTCTGAGAAAACAAAATGGATCCTGAAGGTATTGAAGAATTAGGGACAAAAATCCTGTTCCTTTTGTACCCTACAGATGAGTATTTCTGAATCTCATATTTATAATTCTCCTTTATTGACTCATTTACTTTTTCCTCCTCCTCCTCTTTCTTCTCTTTTCTTTCTTTCTTTCTTTTCCTTTTCAGTACCTTGATGCCACTGGCTGATGTCTTTCAGTAGAATTATTTCTGTAGCACTCTGCATAGTTATTTAATTACAATGTATCAAATGTCTCTATGTTCCTAGGAATGGTCAGGATGTTAGAAGAGGGAGGTGGATAATAAAGTACCCCCATCCTGCCATTGGTAGTGGACACAGGGCCCCAAGCTAGTAGTTAAAGAACTAGGTAGGCAGCTACATTGCAGCTTCCTGCCTACTGGAATTAAACAGCATAGTCTGATGTGGTGTCAACCAGGAATTTCCACAGCTCTTCTCAGGCTGACATTTTTGGGTTGCTTGTTGATGAAGTGGATGTATGCATATGCAAATGTGAACAATCTCAGAGTCTCTAAGTGATCTATTTTTTCCTAAGTTCCTTAGTTAGCTATTGAGAATTTTATTGTATATGAACTTAACATTGTCCTATTCTGCTTCTTTTTCAGGGGGAGAAGAATCTCTTAGAGTTAGTGGAGCTGGCTGACCAAGCCTTGTGTAGCTTTTCCTATCATCAGCATTTCCCTCTAATAAAGGAAATCATCTGCATTTGTTCAAAGATGTAATATTTTCTTTCTTAACATGATTCCATTATTGTAGGACACTGTGCATGTCTGTGTGTGTGTGTGTGTATGTATGTATAAATTTAGGAATAATGAGAATGATAATGATCTTAAATCTTTATTGTTTAAATTGCTTGTCTGACTTGTAAATTGTATATGTATACCTGCACTGTATATGTATATTTTACTTAAGAGTAAACTTTAAAAATGTCATGTTCATAATCAAAATGGTAACCTCTGGATTTTTACACATTTGTTTTTGGTGTCCTTCCAGACCAAATGTTCAAACACATTTATTTACCTTTAAAGTTTTAATGTATAGTTTCAATTTCAAGTTTTATAAGTTTTACTATTCTATACCCTTTTCTTAAATGGATTTTGTTTTGAGGATCTTGGAGAAAATTCCTGTTTAGAAATTAGTATCGTCATTGCTTTTGGAATAATAGATTCTATGGCATGTTAAACTTTAGTTCTGATTTTTAAAAGACATTTTTTAAAATACTTTTTTAGAACATGTTCTACTCTGAAACAGGTGTTCAGGTAATTTCCAGTAATCTGTTTAGTTACATCCCAGCTGGAGGAAGTGAAGTAGGAAGGTATCTCTTTCAATATGCTTTGCAGTCTTTTCTTAGCTTCTGATTTGCCTCACACATATTGGATGTTTTCCTTTTTTACCAGTTGGAAATCTGCGCAGGCCAGCCCACTGCTGCAAGGAGAAAGTCAGAAAGTGTTCCTGCACATGTTGTCTCACCCGTTGCCACAAGTGAAAGCTGAAACTTACCACTGCTGTCTGGAGATGGTTAAGGTGGTCTTTGGTTTTGCTTTGAGGATTAATAGTGGGTTCTCTTATTAGTCTTCCAGAATTAAATTCCTTGACTTTTCGCATGAGATATGAAAATTATATTCCATAAAAGTACATGTCAATTGAAGGGAAATTTGTACTATTTTTTTAAAAAAATGTTCTTTTTAGGAAATTTATACTATTAAATTCCCTTAACTTACTAAGTCTAGTAATTGAATTGCTTTATTGTATTTTAACATTCTTATATGTGCTATGTATAACAAATGTTTGTATTTTGCCATTTTTACTTCTGATCCATTTTAATGTACTTGTTTACTTATTTTTGTGGTTCTGAAGATCAAACCTGGAATCTGGAGCATGTAAAGCCAGCACTCTACCACTGAGCTACACTGTCACCCACTTCTGATCTATTTTTATTCACACAAATAGACATACTACAGAGTGGAACCTTTTTTCCTTTCCCTTACCTCTTCCTCCAGTGCAGCCTAGCCACTCATAAAGTCAGCCTGTGTCCTTCCTATCCACTTTTTTAATATGTATATTTACTGTACACACATCTTCCTAAGTATTCTATACTGTTGTTCTCTCTCTTTAAATCATGTGTCATACTACACATGATTTTGCCAGTTGTTCCTTTCATTTCATGGTAGGATTTGAGGTCCTCCTAGTTCATTCATCTGAATTGTTAAGCTTGAATAGCTTTCCTTTTATTTATTTATTTTGATAGATATTTAGGTTTAGGAACCCCACTCACCCCCCAGTTTTTTTTGGTGGGGGGGTGCTGAGAATCCAACACAGGGCCAGATAAGCTCTCTGCCACTGAGCTATATCCCTAGCATGATTGAGTCCTTTTTACTAAAGTTAAGTTTTTCAGTATCTTCTGACTTTGTGCCTATGTTTGAAAATGTCTTGATTTCACTTTATTTTTTTTTTGTGTGTGTGTGGTTCTGGGGATCAAACTCAGGACTTTGTATATGCCAGACAAGCACTCTACTAACTGAGCTTCATCTCTAGCCCTTCACTTTACTCTTGAATAATAATTTTGCTGGAATAGAATATATTGTTGTATGTCCTTAGTACTTTCCCAGTGTTAATTCTTGTTACACTTCTGCTGTTGATAAGTTTGCTATCAGTTAAATTATCATTTCTTTGTATTTTTCCCCCTGGCTTTTTTTTTTTAATTAAATAAAATATCTTTTCTCTGGTGTTCTGTAGTTTCATTACACTGTATCTATCTGCACACTTGTTTTTAAAATTTATTTTGCCTATGACTTTTCAGTGAAACACTCATGTCTGTCTGTATTCGTGGATAATTTTACGCCATTATTAGTTTGAATATTGCCTTCCTCCCATCCTTTCTACTCTTTCTAAGTCTTTGTCTTTTTTTCTTGCTAGTTGTTCTACTTTATGATCCCAGTGATTCTTTTTTAAAATTTTAAAAAATTTGTTATAATTTGTTACACGTGACAGTAGAATGCATTTTGATAAATCTTCATCTTTGTCTGAGGGGTTTCTTTCTTGCAGACAACATGTAGTGAGGTCTTTTGTAAAAATCCGCTGTACCAGTCTTTTAATTGAAGAGTTGAGTTCTTTTTTATTCAGAGTTATTTTAGAGAAATGTTTATTATTTCTTGCCATTTGATTTATTTCTAATGTTTGAGTCAATTCTAATTCTTATTTACTTCACTCTTCTTCTAATGAGATTTATCCTTTCCTGAACTCTGGTGTTTTTTTTTTTTAACTTTTATGTATAG
This sequence comes from Geosciurus inauris, assembly GCA_004024805.1. Lineage (NCBI taxonomy): Eukaryota > Metazoa > Chordata > Mammalia > Rodentia > Sciuridae > Geosciurus > Geosciurus inauris. The sequence goes on from PVHX01011316.1 coordinate 41,284, forward strand.
TGTTTTTTTTTTTAAAGGTATTTTATGCTACCTGGCTTAGCAGTCACAAATTCTTTTAGTTTATACTTATCTTGGAAGATTTTAAGTTTCCTTCAATTCTGAAGGATAGTTTTGCTGGTTATAGCAATGTTGTTTGATAGTAATTTTCTTTTGGTGCTTGAAACACATTATTCTAAGACCTCTTGGATTTTAGGGTTTCTTCTCATAAATCTTATGTTAATCTGATTGGTTTATCTCTAAATGTGACTTGTTTTTCTCTTGAGACTTTTAAAATTCTGTTCTTACTCTGTATATTTAGCATTTTATTCATAATTTATTGTGGAGGATTTCTTTTTTGATCTTGTCTAGTTGAGATTCTAATTGCCTCTAATATCTGCATGCCCATCTTATTCTCAAAGTTTGGAAAACAGTTTTTTTCCTTTAATACTGTCTGAATATTCAAGGCCAGCTACCCTTTTCAAGCTTTGAGAGTCTTTTTTTCTTTTTGATGTGATCTATTGCTATGAATTTCAACTATGAAACTATGCTATGAAGTTTTAAAATTAGATTTATCAAATCTTTCATTTCCAAGATTTCTGTTTCACTCTTCTTTAGAACCTCTACCTCTTTACAGAAGTGCTTTTTCACATTCTGTATTTTTTTCTTTAGTTCACTCCTTAGATCTGCTTAGATCTTGGTCTAATTCAATAATTATTTTAGCAATTGATTCTTTGATTTCTTTGTCCTGAATTAATTCACTTTAGTATCTGTGGATTCACTTTTTGGGGGACTATAAATTTTGGGGGTGTCTAATTGGCCTGTTTCTTCATGTTTTCTGATGTCCCGTGTTTGTACATCTGTTGATACATATTCCTTTTTCATGCAGGGTCCTTTAGTGACTAGTTGTCTCTTTAGAATAAGCCCTAGGCTGGGGGATATCTTAGCTTCAGCATGTTCAGTCAGCATGATCAAAGCCAGTGCCACTTTGGGAAGAGAGAGTAACTGCCAGAAAGAATGATGATTTAAGAGCAATCTGCACCAGTGTGTACCATAAATGATTTCTCTACAACTCTCAGCTAAAGTGAGAGGTAATCTATAGTGGGCTGGAAGAATTATCATACTAAATTAAGTTGGAAGAAGGGATAAAAATAAAAGAAAGAGGGAAAAAGATAAAGGGTGTCGGGGAGGGAAGGGAGACAAAAGATAATATGGGGAGAGAAAAAGGATGAAGGAGAGGAGAAGGAAATGGAGCCAGTAAAGAAGAGAAGAACCATTGGGAGAGGATCCAATTAATTGACAAAACATGTAAAATGAGAACTGTAAAAACACAAATTTTGGGAGTACACTAGAAATGAGTTTATACCAAGCAGTTATTGCAGTAATAGTCATAAAGAGATTTGGTTTTCTTCTAGCTGAAGTTTTTAAAGTGGAGACATTTCTCTCCATGGTTTTGAATTTAGAATCCTCAGCTGTGAGGCAGTTTGTGTGATAGTAACATCGTGCTGTTTGTTTTTTCTCAGCTTTGACCGAGTCTGGCCAAACTTATTAGCGGCCTCTGCTGAGTTTCACCCCCTCCTTGCCTGGCAGCACATTTTGGGGGAGTATAGTCTGTTTCAGAGCAGATTTTCCCCTCAAAATGGCTTTGCTATTGTGACCTGGATGGGAGTGGAAGTCTGGCACAGCTGTTGTCCAGGCCTTAGCCCTCTCACCCCCGTAGCCTGTAGGCTGGTCTGGATTGTGTTGCATGTCTTGTTCCAAGAGCTTCAGTCTGTGTGCTGGGGTATGTGTGTGGGACACATCAGCCCGACCTTCAGGCACCTCTGGCCATGGGGCAGGTGGCATGGGCCTCTCAGTAGGCTGTTGTGGGTTCAGTGCTTTCCACCTGACCCTGATAGTTCCAATTTCTGGCCTCTTGTCAGTCATCCATCCTCTTGTCAGCTTATCCCAGAGCCCAGACCACCAAGTTCAAATGAAAGCTCCCTTAGCTCTTCTCTGCCCTGCAGACTTGTAGGCTGACAGCTGGGTTTCCATAGCCCAGACCTCAGATCTCACTCCTGGGCACAGACTGACTTAACTACGTGGGCACCCCTGACCTAGTGAAAAAAAAAGCTTAAGCGACCCTTGAGTCTTGGGGGTACTCAGGAAGTGAGTATACCAAGAGCAAGACCAAAATGAATGAAAAAAAAAGTGTAGATCAGTATGAAAAAAGTTAGTGGCAGGCGTTTCTAGATTCCCCTTAGGAAGTCTAAACAGAGTCTTTAAATTGTTGTTGCTCTCCCACTCCCCCTGTCTGCAGTGGAGGGTGCTGGGACTTTCTCCTGCACTGGCTTAACTCACTGTATCTGAGCCTGTTTTCTATTTGGATTGTGAAATTGTTGGGCAGAGCCTGTTTTTCTTAAATTTGGTGGGAGAATTCAGCTGGTTGTGCCAGGTGTGCTGTTGCAAACTACTCTTTTTATGAATTTTCTTTCTGTTCTAGAAACATATTTCAAGGTTGCCTGCTGGCGTTTACCAGTGTTCTTACCACAACATGCTGCCCTGGCACTGTTGTTTAATCCGGTCTTGGGGAGCTGCTACGGTGTTGTGGTTTCCTTTCATCTGCAGTTTGCCCATTTTCTCCAGTGGCTTTTGCTCTTTCAGATACAAAATTTCCTGTGGTATGAAGTTAATAGTTGAAAAGGAAAACTATATGTAGATATGTGTGTGTGTGTATAATATTTTGAACTGGAATTGTTACTAGTGGTTAGAGAGTAGTAATTTGCATGGTGAAAAAATATATAACTCACTGCTTGCATTTTCACCTTCTGTGTTGCATTTAAATTCTACTAATGTTTCTAGTAGCTTTTAACAAAATATTATTCTCTATCATATATTGAGAAAAGAATTTGTGATTGTTCTTCTAAGAGGCAGTGTACAGTCATTACTTGGACAGATGTCTCTCTCACCAATAATTTGTTTTTTAATTTGAATTTTTCTTAAATCTCAGTAAATCAACTGCAAATTAGGATAAATTTATTATTTTGTTCAGCAGTTTGGTTATTTAATTTTGTTAAAATTAGGCTTGTTGGCAGAAGCATATAATATACATATTGTACAGACTCAAACATTACAAAGTAGAAAATTCTTTTCACTCTGTTAGTTAAAAGTATGTTTTGATGAAGTGAAAACTAAAATTGAAGATCAATTATAATCAAAAGAAAGAGGAACCTTTTGGTGGAAAAGTGACTGTCACTAATTTCAAAAATAAATTTTGTGTTGTCCTACAGGAATGTTTAGGTGTCCATAATGTCACTAAGCCTGTGTCTTCACTATGTAGTGGAATTCATTTTCTACTTCATCCCAAAGTTCTGTATGAAATTTCTGCTTTTGGTTTTCAAGAACCCAAAAATGAGGTATGACATGTTAAAAATAAATGTAAAATATTACACAGCAAAATCAAAATAATATTCTAATAAAACTGTAAATTATTACAATAAACTGAAATTTGTCTGTAATATATTAGTTTAGTTGAGGGTATTTTTTTTTTTTGATGCCAGGGATTGAACCCAGGGGTGTTTCATCACTGAGCCACATCCCCAGTCCTTTTTTTTTTTTTTTTAAATTTTAAGACAGTCTCACTAAGTTGCTGAGGCTGGCTTTGAACTTGCAATCCTCCTGTCTCACCCTCCTGAGCTGCTGGGAGTACAGGTGTACGCCACTGTGCCCAGCTAGTTGCAATGTTATTTATATAAAGAAATATTAAAGAAAATGTAGGAATATAAATATAAAATGTACTTGATTTCTAAGAGTTCAGGTCAGTTTACTTATGGTTTTTAATCTAATGTATAGAGAACCATAGAATAGTTATAAAAAGTATGTTATGACACATTTTTATTTACAAAGACAGAAAAGTGGAGATCATTAAGGGAGAAAAATCATTAAGTGGACGTCATTAAGGGTTGAGAAAAATGTTAGATGAAGCTGTGGAAATAGGACCATTAAAGACAGGGGCTAGTGGGGCACCTTTCTCGGTCGTGTGCAGTGTCGCAGGTGTGTGAGTGAGGCAGCTCATGTGCTACATCATCGTGTCTTGAGCAGGTGAATGCTGCTGCCAAGGCCATTCTGCTGCACCTGCTTCAGGGACGACTGATGATGGCACCACTGACCTGGAACAAGTTTATTGAGTCTCTCTGTCCTGTCATTCCAGTTCTGCAGGTACTCTGCAGTCAACCTTTTATAATACCATTTATCTTTGGCTCAATGTGATTGATTTAAAAGCATGAAAGCAGCATAACTTGTCATGTTGTGAGAAAAATGAAGAGGTGCTGTGAAGGCATTGTGGATAAGTGAAGAGGAAGTGGTGGCTCTCTTGTTTCTGGCAGAAGGTTAAACAAGGAGAGCTAATTTGTCCATGTATGCTTTATGCATCTGGATGGGAGGTTAAAAACTGAGGTACAGGCTCTTGGTATTACTATGAGAAACAGAACTCAACCTTCTATAAAAGATTTTACGCATAGCTAACGGTGCTTTCTAAGCACACATTAATTACATTATTAATCTGCCTCATGAATTCTATTTGTGCATGTGTATGGTTAGAGTGATTTCTCAATTAATAAGCTCTTTTCAGAAACAATGCTTTTTGAGCAGTCTTTCTGGGTATAAGAAGGGTGAGGGAAGTTCAGATCCCTGCCTCCCTCCGATGAAAAGATGGAGATAGGAGATACCATCATAAGCATAGCCCCTATTCAGGAGAACCCCAGAACCCAGGACCCAGGCCTCCATCATTGAGGCTCACAGGACCTATGCCGTGTGCACAGTGTTTGTGTCACTCCATTATACCATGAGGCCAGGGTGAAGAACCTCATCTAGGGGAAGTGCCAGCACTAGCATCTTAGAAAATAGAAAAACCTACAAGTTTCAAGAAAGTTGGCATAATCTCCTGCAGTTCTTTAGTATTATTGTTTAAATATAGTTGTTCCTTTTTCTAATTACAGTTCTATTTAGACTCCTTACTTTTGATAGGCATTTTAAAAAGTCACTGTTTTATTCAGTTGAATTAAAAGAAATGTATGAGTTTCATGACAATTATTATTTATGAGTTTATTAGTTTATGAGTTAATATACAATTATTATTTTTAGGTTGGAAAGCTAATATGTATAAAATTAAATAAGAATTTCTCTTAAAAATATTATTAGGGTTATGCTGACCCAGAAGACTCTTTGGGTAACTGCATTCTCCTTCTGAGCAAGGCGGGTTCTGAGGCAGGAGAAAGCATCCTCCCTTGTACTACCCGACTGAAGTCTGTCCTGCGACTTTTGCTAGTGAAAAAACCATCGTGAGTACAGTTGATGTTTTAAATATAAAAGATAAGTAGAAACCATCTACGGAAGTTTAGTAATTATATCAATCTGAAGTAGCATCAAACTAAAGGATATAATGGAAGATTATTTTGTGTTATTGATAGAAGAAACTAATATGTGAAATCAAACAGATGCAAGGTGTTCTAGATGTTTTCCTGAAACATTTCATTCATTTTATAACCTAGTTATCCCTTGCCAGATCAGTCTGTGTTGAAATCCTGCCTCTCAGTGCTATTCCTAGTGCTGTAGGCAAGCTGGGAACCATGGAGATTAGGTTGGAAAATTATAGTGGATTTCCATCTTCTCTTTAGAAATTGTTAGTTCTTGAAATGAACTAAACATCTGTTCTGAAAATTAAGTTTTCCATAAAAGTATTTGGGGCCAATTGCCTCATAAAGTAGAGTTGTGAATGTATTTTAACCTCAGTTTGTGAGAAACTAAAAAGGTGTTTTCCTTGACCATTGTTAGAGTAGATATTTTTAAGTAAAAGAAAAGAAGGAGCAATTTGTTTTCCTTCCCTCTGTCAGTGCAACATGAATCTTCCCTGTTGCTCCTTTCAGGTGACAGTGGTTAGATTTTCCCTGAATGAGAAGAGAAATAAGTTGAGAGTCAACATGGACAAGCAGTGATGAAGAAGAGTCAGTTGAAAAGCCTGGCAAGAATAAGCAGACATTCTTTTGACAATGGCTAATTTTTTTCTCTAAACCTTACATTAGATAATATAGCAGTTTATTTGGAAACAGATGATTGGACTGAAAAATAGAAAAGTAGATAGAAGTAAACTGAAGCATTAAGGGAATGGAAGGAGGAAAATCAATGGAAGAAATTGTAAAAAATATCTGTAGAGTGTACAGAGTAGAGTTACAGTAAAACTGGGGCAGATAGACCTGGCTTCCACATGTGTTCCCATAGTTCCTGGGAAGCGTGCTTATCAGCGTACTAGTGTAGAATTATTACTTATTCTAAAAAACCCCCAAATTCAGTGACTTAACACAATGGAAGTTTATTTCTTGTTCATTTGAGGGGACTCAAGGTCCCCAGGTCAACAGAAACACTCTTAACAGGCAGAAATCCCCAGGAGCTGAGGACGAAGCCAGGACTTTCTGGGTAAGATAATTCTGTATTATAAAGAACTTAAAATGATTTGAATTATGTATTCATTTTCCTTATTTGATTAATTCTGTCCCATCCGATTAATTCTGTAAACTCTATGCAGGCAGGAACCCTATTATTGGCCAATCTTTATATCCTCAGAAATAGAGTATTTTATACATAAAAATACTCAAAAAGTATAGTGAGAGAATTGGATACATGTGTATTGAGACAACTGAGTTTTGCTACCCTGTGCTAAACCTATAAATATACCAAATTTATGTGAAGCAAAGGAGATGCCTGAAGATATGCTTTACATTTTTCTGTCTCTACTCTTTACTAGGGGTTGAAACTATCCATAAATTTAGAATCTCTGATGTTAATATAGGTACTCTTGGTTTGGAAGAAAGGAACAAGTGCATGTCTATCCCCTGCCCCCACAATGGGTCTCCTGAGTTTCAGGATTACAGTTGTGCATCATAGCAATACATCCAGTTTAGATGTTCTAGCCTTGATAAGCTTGAATGAGGTAACTCAGCAAGTTTGAGAGGGAGAAAGTTACCGTCTTAGAGTAAGTGTTAGTCTTCTAGAGATGAAATCTGTTAATAATACTGTAGTAAATACCTGAAATTAGTTTCAGAACGTGTTTGAGTGTCTCCCATTTGCTGATGAGCTGTGGTCAAATGTGGGAATGTCAACACAGACTTGGGCCCTGCCCTTTCAGGATTTGGCTTCTAATTGGGAAGATAGATGTTATTATCAATTGTACTTTATTATTGGTTTTAATAAAGTGAGATAAATGTTAATAGTTTAGGGGACTTCAGGATGACAGGTCCACAAACAGCAAGGTAGCCCCTCTAGTCTGTTGGAGGAAGGTCATGTTGTAGCTCTGGTCTTGTGGGTAGTGCTTAAAACCTGGCAGCTTGTACTGTTGCTTAAAATGTGCCCTATTTCTAGGTAGTTGGAGAACATACAGAAGAGTGACAGATGACATGTTTATTTCAGTGTCTCCCACCTGTGACCTTTGTCCACTGGATAGTTTTGTTTTTCAGTGCATTGTCTAGTGGCATGGAGTGTTTAATATTTTCTTGAAAACCTCTCACCTCCCCATTTAACTGACTTTAATTCTGTTCCATTTTACATGAAGAATTTTGAAAGGAATTCTTGTATTTGAGAGGAATCTGTTTGACTCTAATATAAGAACATTTTCATACATTGTAATAATGTTACACTTTAGCTATTAGCTTACTTATTTTCCTAGATATTTAGATTTATTATTTGGAATTATTTATTTAGATTTATTATTTTGAATCTGGTCATGAATCTCTGATTCTTTTTGAGATCGAGATATATCACTGGGTTTGAAGTCAAAAGTTACAAATTTAATTTGCAGATTGTCTTATTTAAGTTGACTTTGCTATTTAGTCTTGGTCTATCTCATTGGTAATTCCTTATTTTGGATGTTTATTTTGAATTGAATAAATTTTAGTTATATGAAAGACTTTAATAGAAAAAGGAGAATATTTTTGGTAAGGCAGTATTAATAAGTATGACTAATTTTCTGTGTTGACATACAATAATTCTTAGAAATTATAGGCCTTTTATGTAAATATTTATATATTACAAAGTATTGACTTAAGTATTTTGTTTTTAGGGTCCGTTCGCTAGCTTTAAAGCTTTTAGCATTTCATCTCACCAGTGAAGAAGGGGCTGATACAAAACGCCCTTTAATAGATGCCAGAATCCTTTCCAGAGTTACTAATCTATTTATTGTGAAGAAACCTATTGAACTCAAACTGGATGACAGAAAAGAATTGCTTATTAAGGTAACTATGAATTTTTAGTTTGTACTGTGTGGTTATTTGACATAGTTGTATTTCACATATTTTATGTGACATTCTTCAGGTTATATGTGTAGGGGGAAGGAGGAGAGGTAGTGGTGTTTCAGGGCTGGTTTAAATTATGTTCTGGGTTCTTCTTACTTCTGGATACTTTCGTTAATTGAACAAGTATGTCCTGAGTGCCCATTGTATGACAGCAATCATGTCCCTTTTAATTTAGTTTATATGCTGGATATGTGAATTGTTTTGAACAGTGTCTTCAATATAACATAAGGTGAATATAGTAAAAAGACCTTTTGTGGTGATTTAAAAATAAATATAACTGACATAAAAACTACTGGAAATTCTTATGTTGGAATTGCCTATGATAGCAAAAAAGGGAACAGTTCTCTTTTCAAAAACTTTCATCTCTTTATCACAACAGAAAAAAAAAACATAGGATGCAGAGGCAGTTTCTCTTAAATTTTATAATGTTTCTGAGATGTTTTGTTCTTGTAGTTAATTTTTTTTTTCTAAATCTTAAATAGCTTCAGAAGTTTAGCATCCATTTCCTTGTCTTTAACTAGGGCTGCTCTACATCATGTGGGACTGATGGAAAAGTTCAAAGACAGTTGACCATAATCTTCATTGAGACATTCCTGTGTTTTGTAGTTTCTCATTTCACTTCAAGCTTGCAATCTGTCAGTTTTTATTTAAGATTTAAGTTTAGATAAGCTCACCAGTGCCAGTACAGTTTCTTTGTTTTTTTGTTTTTGTTTTTCTTTAAGGGGAAACACATTAGTTTTCTTCTAATCTAAATGCTAAGGGCTAGATGACAGTCCTGGCAGGAGGACTGGAGAATCTTCCCCTGGCCACATGCAAGGTCCAGTTGGGGAATCGCTTTGTACTAAGCCACTGACAGTCACTGTTTGTCTTGTGTGTAGTTTGTAGGAAGGTGAGAAGGGAAAATTTTGTCTTTTGTAGTCCTTAGTCAGGCTAGATGATACCATTGGGTGGAAGAAAGAATGAATGTTGTCTTTATTGTTTTCGTATTGCTGGTTTTGAGATTTCAGATTCTGTGCTGCCATGAAGTGAGCCAGTGTCAGTCCCTGTCACTTCATTGGACCTGTCTGTTTCAGGGTTTTTCAGGAGGTAGGGAAGGTAAAAGGCCTTCCCAGGTAGGGAAGGTAAAAAGCAGGAGGGAGGTCCTGAGTCATAAGTCATAAGCCATTTGCCTGTTAGCCTGGTGTGACTTGTAGAGGTGTTAGGAACCCTGGGTGTTTCCTGTCAAGTTCTCAAGGTGGCTAATGATCGAATGGATTATGAATAACTTCCTGGCAAAGTGTACATTAAGAAGAGAGGCCTATTTGACATGATGACCCTTTGTTTTAGACCCAGAGTTCTTCCCTGACCTACCACACCACTGTTGCAAATTTACATGTAAATACATCACTTACTTAACTAAGTTGACTTTTCCAGCTCTTGGTCTTATAGTATGAACTGTAATATTTTAATAGAGAATTTGAAGAAGGTGAAAATGTAACTATTATTTTTTTTGGTTTATAGTTGGACACTGTTGACAAGGTATATGAAATCTTCACCTCAGATGATGTTGATCTTGTTTTGAGAAAGTCAGCTGCAGAACAATTAGCTGTGATTTTGCAAGGTAATGTCTGTGCTGCTTCTGATAAAATCTGAGATTGCTGTGTGTAGTAGTGTTAGGTCTTGGCAGAGTACAATTTATGGGTCACATCCAGCCTGTGACCTGTTTTATGTTTATTTGTTGTGTTTTTTCCCATCTTCAAGTTAAGAATGGTTTTTATATCTTTAGACTTGTTAGATAAACAGAAATCAAGACCAAAGAGCATATAACAGAGACCATAGGTGGCCAGCAAAACCTAACATATTTACTGTTTCTTTACAGAACAAGTTTGCTGGTTTGGTAGATTATCTTAATTATCTTAATTTGATCCACAATATGTCATTTGATAGAATTATCATATTCTAAAATATTGCTAGAATTCTGACAGTAAAGTTTATGTTCCTTTCTTAATTTACCTAGTACATGTTGTTTTCAGTTTGTACAGTTTACTCAAAAATTAATTGAACAGTGTTTTTATGTTAGATAAAATAAAAATAATGCACCATACCTATTATTTTCTTTAAGAGTTTATTTTAAAAAATAAATAACCAGTAATGCTGGGCACAGTGCTACATGCCTATAATCCCAGTAGCTCTGGAGGCTGAGGCAGGAGGACTGCAAGTTCAAAGCTAGCCTCAGCAACTTAGTGATGCCCTAATCAACTTTGTGAGACACTGTCTCAAAATGAAAAGTAAAAAGGGCTGGGGATGTAGCTGAGTGGTCTAGTGCCCCTAGGTTCAATCCTGGTACCAAAAAACAAAAAACAAAACTAGAGATAATGGAAATCTTTTTTTTTTTTAAAGTAGCTGTTAAAGGTAGTTTCAGTGATAGCTACAATTCAGTATCAGTATGTGTGTGTGTGTGTGTTTCTCAATGAGAACATAGAAGAAAATTTGTCTGATAGTTGTTAACAACTTTCAACTAATTTATAAATAACTAGAATTTCTGGTTGTAATAATATGTGTACACGTGTATAAAATCTTTATGACTTCTTACTACAAATGCCATATGTGAATATATTCATATTCATAGAGTTCATATTCTTTAGAAATATATAAAGTATATTAAATCTCTTTTAAATTTGCTATTAATCATTTGAAGATAGTTTTTTATTAAAAATGTTCTTAGAACTCATATTTGCACATTAGCTTGTGGAGAATTCTAAATATTTTGAGGTGATGAAGTTGGAAAAGAGAACAGAGGTTAGTGAAACAGTGTAAAGAAGATAATTTGCCATGCACAAGTAAGAGATTCATTTGTACACTTAAAATTATAGTACTTAAGAATATGTATTAGTTCACAAGAGTATTCTTTTTTTAGTTTCTTTTAGGTTATAAAGGTAACTTACACTTATTACTGAAGTGTTTTCACATTGTACAGATGTATGTAATGTAAAAAGTTAAAAGTTTTTATCCTCTAATTTCAACGCCAGCTATAACTATTTTTAATAATTTGAAAATTGTGGATACCAGTTCAAAATGTTTTTAAAACTACAAAAAATGTCCTTTAAATTTTAATAACATTTTTTAAATCTGTAGATATTAAAATGCATGCTGCAGTGAAAAAGTTATGCCTGATTGACAAGATAATTGAGTATTTAAGTGAATGTGTGGGTCAAGATGGCAAGGTAAGACTAATGTTTAAACTTTAGATATATTTATTGGTGGTGGTATTAATCAGTTCTGAAACTGAATTTAGCTGAATTTGGATGGATACTTAGATTTTAATTCCTATGTAATGCTACCTCATTCATTTTTTTCTTTTAATTTCTAAAAGTGGGATCACTATAAAGGAGAACTAATCTTTAAGTTCCTTTAAGAATATTGGCCAGATTATATTGTTATACTGTGTACATGTACAAATATGTAACAATAAATCCCACCACTATGTACAACCATAATGCACTAATACAAAATACATATCCATAAGATATGTAAGTAGAAGTATATACAATCTTATTTTCAGCAGAAAGTAATTACTAATATTTATTTGCATTTCAGTTTCACATGACTTTGATGACAAAGCATAAAGTTTAGAAGAAGATATGCTATATTTTATCTCACCTTAGGTGTGGTGAAGGTAAAATAATGGTATGTTTTCCCTCCATCTAGGTTGTGGAGTGTTTGATTCAGCCCTGCCTCACACTCCTGAGGAAGGTTTTGTGTGCGGATCCGGTGCTGCGGGTTTCCCTGTCACAGCAGTCTTCTCTCTTGACTCTGCTATTCAGAGGTGAATCATGTAAATGCTGCTACTAAGAAGATCATCCTTAAATTTTGTGTTTATTATTTTTACTGTAGGTGACATTTACTTCCCCTTTTACTAATGGAACAAAAAAATTTCTTAGTATGCTACTAAAAATCTGCTCACAGTGGAAAGCACTTGTTGCTTTTGTGGGAGTTTCCCTATGGTCCTGTTGCTGGGTGGACCTTAGAGCTGAAGAGATGCTGATGCCTCTGCTCCTCATTGTGACTTGATGTAGATAAGCCATTTGATGCTCAGGTGGGAAACTCTGGTCTATAAAGCTGAAGCTGCTGCCATTACAGCCCCCCACCCCCCATCCCCCACCCAGTATTTGTTTCCTTGTTTCTTGTTTTGTTTGTGCCATTAGATTCTCTAACCTTTCTTGTGGTGTCCAGTAATGTCATTAGACTAGCATCGAGGTTAGAGATCCCACCTGTGAGGACTGGAAACTAGGCCATCCTGAGGAACTCTAATAATTTATTCTGTTTCAACTTTTAAATGTGATTTTTAGAAAAAAAGAGTCTATTTTAGTTTAATGTGTTTGGGTAGAAAAATCTTACATAGTTTTGTCTTTTCTGACTGTTCTCAAGGTACCTTGGTAATGTTCTATACTATTGTTTCCCAAAAGTTTAGATCATTGTTTTTTTTTAATATTTATTTTTTAGTTGTAGGTGGACAGAATATCTTTATTTTATTCTTATGTGGTGCTGAGGATCGAACCCAGTGCCTCATGCATGCTAGGCGAGCACTCTACCACTGCGCCATAACCCCAGCCCCTAGATCATTGTTTTTAAGTATTCTACAAGAGGCATCTTGGTCAAATATCTCATGTAGGAAATAAATGAGATTTATGTTCAAAATATATTATTAGAATATAGTCATTGCATTATAGTTTTATTTTTCCCTGATGATTTCTGCTGCTCAAATGAATTGGACATAGTTTATTTAAGTAGCATTTGGTAAAGGTCTGAACCAAATAAACAGACATATTGTGTTTTACATTTATAAAATTTTCAGTGGAATGTAAAATTTTTATAAGATTAAAAAGACTAATCATCTGAAAGAGCTACAATTGTGAATTTCTAGTTTTCCTTAATTGTGTTAGTAACTGTCTTCCTTTTAACTTTATTCAGTTGAATTTAGCCCCTAGTTTACCTTTCATTTATAATTTTTGTTTGCATTATGTTAGCATGAATTTACCAGTACCTGTTAGGTTCAAAAGCACTGTCGGTGGTAATATAATCTATAACCCTTTTACTATTAAATAATTTCTCTATATCATCACTATTTATGAAAAATACTTCAATGAATCTGAACATGAATTGTAATATCTCTCATTAATGGATTAATTTCAGGACAAATTAATTTTTTTTTAAATTTTTTGTTGTTGATGGATTTTTTTTATGTATTTTTATTTATATGTGGTGCTGAGAATCGAACCCAGTGTCTCACGTATGCTAGGCAAGCACTCTACCACCAAGCCACAACCCCAGCCCAGGACAAATTAATTTTTTAACCAGTTGCCCAACTAGAAAAACCCAACCCATAGCAAACACTTATTGTATGCTAGGTATGGTCGTTGGCCCTTGGGTTATATTGATAAGCATGGCGATAGATCCTCAGGGAGCACATAATACTGTAAATAAACATAAAACAGTATATAAATACCTGCAATGGGATTCCTGACACCAGAGGAAATACTGGGTAGATCAGGTGGTGGAAAAACATCAGATAATGTGTCTAGGAAATGTGACATCTAAACTGGAATTTCTGAAATTAATAATTAATAGGAGTTTAGATAGAGGGGCTTGACTTCCAAATAGAGGGACACCTGGTTTTGTGTGAGGGGTGGGAAATAATGGTGTGTTTGACATGGTTGATGAGGGACAGCCGGGTTTAGAGAGTTCTGGGGAAATGGTGGGATGGCACAATGAGGTCATTTTGTGCAGGGATATAGGTCTTATTAAATGACAGTGAGAAGCCACTGAAAGTTGTCAACAGGGGAATACATACTTTAGAAAGATTATTCTGTTGGTAGCATGGAAAACAGATTGAAGGGGTATAATAGTTAATTAAGCTCTTGGACTTCATGCTTTGAATTACAGGTCATCATGACAGAAACCAATACTCTATTTTAGGAATAGAAATTAACTTAGATGTCATTTATTACACCATAACAGAGGGAGGAAATTGAGGACTGGTGAGATTAGCAGTTTGGCCGAATCATATTGGATACATGGTAGAGGCAGAATGACTCAGACTCTGATCTCTCTTTGTATTTTAAGTTACAACACACTCACCATTTTTATTTTAAAGTATCATATAATATACATACATATTAAAGTTCTGAAAATTTTCATTTTCTCATTTTATTAATCCCAAAGAAGAATATTCTAATAATTGTTTGCCAAGTATCTGGAATGAACTTCTCTATAGTCACATGTTGTGCTTTCCAAACCGCATACTTCAATATTGTACTGCTTCCTTTTTTCAACTGAAAATATATCTTGTATATCTTTCCATATAAATCTACTTTCTTCTTCTTTTTTTTTGGTACTGGGGATTGAACTCAGGGGCAGTCGACCACTGAGCCACATCCCCAGCCCTATTTTGTGTTTTATATAGAGACAGGATCTCACTGAGTTGCTTAGCGCCTCGCCGTTGCTGAGGCAGGCTTTGAACTCGTGATCTTCCTGTCTCAGTCTCCCAAAGTGCTGGGATTACAGGCCTGTGCCACCATGCCCAGCTTATAAATCTACTTTCTTAATAATGAAAACTTGTAAAACAACTGTGTGATGCTTCAGTTTGCTCTTTTACTGGACACTGGTTGCAGATTTTTCAACATGACAGTACCATTTGCATGATCATCTTTGTGCACAAACTGTGACTTATGTTATTAAGCACTGGGTAAATTCTTCTTCAGATCATTCTTATCAGTGGTGCTAAAAAAGCTTTTCTCAACTCTGCTACCCTTGAATGTCTCATTTAAAAATTTTCTTTGTTTTTATAGATGAAAATAATATCTCATTATTGTGTCTATTTTAGAGCAGTTTATTATCTTTTTATGTATTATATATTTAAATATCTTATTATTTGAATTGCCTGTTTTTCAGATTATTTGATTTCTTTTTAATGATTCAGGGTTTCTTCTTATAACATATAACTGTTATGCTTATTTTTAATTTTCTTCCAATCTTTCTGTCATTTCTTACATATTATATTTTTAACCAGAAATAAGCTTAAATATATTGTGTAAGTACATATAAAGCTTTTCTGTTAGGGTAGTTGGATTTTCATCATGCTCTGAGTAGGAGCTTTTCTAATTCCAGAATGGCCAGGTTGCTAATAAATGAGGTCTAAGTTAATTTCTAATCCTGAAATATAGTATTAGCTTCTGTCGACATAAAATTTGAAATTTAGAGCATCTGAGAGGTCACTTAACTATTCTACTTCTTCAGTCTATTTGTGTTGCCATATACTCCTGTACTTTCCTAATAGGTTCAAAATGTTTTTTAAAAAAATTCTTTTATCTAGAATTAATTTTGGAGTATAGCGTAAGCTATGGATCTAAACCTGTTTGTTACCCATATTATGGACAGTTGTATTCCAGTTATTTCTCATGTATTTGGAAATATTATGTCTTATTCTATCTCTACTGATAAATATTTACCACAAATTAAATTCTTACATGATTCTCCATTCCTTTACCTTGTAGATTATTGCAATTTGTTATTATACCAGTTATGTATTGATGTTTTCTTTTCTTGCAGTTAGGAAAATATCTTTTAAAACTAATTCCTTAAAAAAACAAAACAAAACAAAACAAAACAATCCCAGACAAACAAAAAAACCCAAAAAACTAATTTCTTGTTTCTACTTACCTGATTTTGCAAGTTCTATAGTGTGTTATTACTTACTGGTATAACACCATTCCTGTTAGAATGCTATAGATTTCAGGCACTGAGGTATTTCAACATTGGTAATATTATAGAAACAGAAGCTGAGGCTTATCCATGCTGAAGGATTTCACCAGGCCATTGAACCAGATAGGAAGTGGTGGTGTACTTAGCATTTTGTCTGTTAGTTCAGACCATGACCCTTTCCATCATCTGGACACAGTAAATAGGAAACAAAACCAGACCAACAACATAGCTTTAAACACAGTGTTTTAAAGTTGACTCCACATTCTGGGGTCACGTGTTTATAATAAGGATAACAGTTACAATACAAAGAATCTTTTAGTGAGAAAATTTTATCTAGAGTTAAATGACTTGGCAAAGCTCTCCTAGAAACTGTCAGTTTGCTTCTGTGATTACCTAAAACCAAACAGTATTTAGTGAGTGGGTCTCAGGTATCACTCTTGGGCCAGCAATGTTTGCATTCTCTGGACCTTGCTAGAAATTCAAGTATGCAGGCTCCACGTTAAACGGACTGAATTAGAAACTGCTTTATAAGCCCTCCAAATGATTTTCATACATTTGACAGTTTGAGAGCCAGAGTGTTTGAACAATGTCAGTTTTTCTTGGTTAATGCTGCATTTCTCTTCCCTTCAACTTAAGGTATTTTAAATTTGAAGTTCATTCTTTCTGGAAGTAAAAGTATAAAGTTATGCTTCTTTCTATTCTTCAGTTTCCTTGATATTTCATGAAGATTGTACTGTAGTGACTGAAGTGGGAGCATTGTTTTGTCTTCTGTTATTTGATGAAGTATCAAGAATGGAGATGTGGTGAGATACAAGAACATATGTTTTTTTATTCTTAAGTGTTTAAGATTTTGATGCAGTCTTGTGTAACAGTACAAGGAAATTTTTAAATCATGAGACGTTCCATGCTGAATATATGTTCTATGATTTTTGGTTTGAGTAAGCAGTTGTTAGGAAGCCAATTTGGTCCAAAAGTCTCTCTGAAATTTTAATTTTGAATATAACTAAAAAATTTAAAAATAACTGCATTGATTTTTGTCATGAGTATATTTTTAGTACATACCTTCAACTTGGTTGATTTTTCTTTAATATTTTATTATTTTAAAAATATGAGAAAATGTTTAGTATAATAATATCTGATTAATACTAATCTTGAGCAGCATCAGTTTGAAGGGGCACATTGAGTCCACCTGCTAGTACAATCACTGCATTATGTGACTTATTTACTGTATGAGGTTTTAAAAAGAAAAGCATGGGCTGGGGTTGAAGCTCAGTGGTAGAGCGCTTGCCTTGCATGCGTGAGGCACTGGGTTTGATCCTCAGCACCACATAAAAATAAACAAAATAAAGAAATTGTGTTCATCTACAACTAAAAAATATATATATATAAAGAAAAGCATAACTTGCTCTTCATAAGCAAATTCAGGTAGTAGCAAACATGTAACTATACTAAATGATAGATCCACTTGAAATCTTGATTTCATTTTCAAAGAAGTAAAGCAAGTTTTTGTTAGGCAAAAGTTCGATCTAAGTTCTTTTTGTTTTTCTTTTATAAATAGGTCTGTTAGTCCTTCCAGTAAGCCTTCTTTACCATCAGTCTTCAGTTTGCCTGTTTCAATTTTTAGAAGGTAAAGAATTTATTTTTATGATTTTCTTGAAAGTTGAATTTTTGTTACAAACACTGTAATTTGGCACAGTTTCCATTTAGCATCTAAATCATCTAACTTGTAATGCCTTCATATTTCCTTCAGAGTGGTGCTTTGAAGGTTTCAGTATGTACACATCTCTGGCACCAACTTTTTGCTTTGTTATTGTTCTCATTTTCAGAGAAGTTGGAAGAACTGTACAGTGCACATCTGCATACCATACCCTTCAGCCCTGAGTCATCAGTTGTTAACACATGGGTCTAGTTGCTTTCTCCTCTCTCTAATAATAATAGACTGCTACTAGCTTCCTCATTACTTTCTACCACCTCCATTTCTATTATTGTAGATTATTTTTGCTGGTTTTGGAACTTTATACAGTACATTCTTGGGTTTGGCTTCTTTTGCTGGACTGGAATGGATTTATCTATGTCATTGTATGAAGCAGTAGGAGGTTCATTTTCACTGCTATGTAGCATTCTGTATAAGAATTTACAACAATTTTATTTTCCATTCTATCATTGATGGACACTTGTTTGTTTCCTATTTTGTGCTATTATGAAGAAATGATTATCAGGAACATTCTTAACACATCATTGCTATGATAGAGGATGTTTAGATTTATAAATGCTACCAAACAGGTGGTTGTACTGTTTTACATTCCCTAAAGTAATGTAAGAGTACTAGCTGCCCACATCCTCAATATCCTTGGTATTTGCATCACCAATCTCAGTAGTCTTTTGAGTTTTGGTAAATCAGCAACTCATGTGACTGCAATAGTAATGCTTAGAATGAGATTCAACACGTGCGTGCTGAGAGCTGCTCTGACTTAGAATCTCCATATCCCAAGTAGAAAATAAGTTCCACAGTGTGCGTGGCAAGGGTATAGTTTCTGGGTCCTTACAAGGTGAGTCACTCACAAGAGCCATAGCGCCCAGTGTAGCTCAGAGCTGTGGCTTCCCTTCCTGCAGTTGTGTCTTCCTCCAGATCTCCTCTTGGAGATACAGGGTCATTTCACCATCAGGAAAGCAGCTTAGTAAATTGCTGACATTCCAAGTCTGTCTGGTTTTTCTGGGGGAAAAGAGCCAGAGACTTAGCTCAAGATAGAGTTTATCTATAGAGAGGAGAAAGAATTTTTATTACTCTTTTACTCACAGTATTGTTGTCATTTTAAAAAATTGTTCTCTCCTGGTGGATGCATAGTGCTGTCTCAAGTTGGTCATGATGTATTATCCTTTGCTTGTTATTATTTTCTTCTGTGTTCTGTAGACTTATTTTTCTGTTCATTTTCCAACTTATCAGAAGGTTGATTACTATTAGCCTTCTTTTCATTAAAGCTACCAGTGTTTATAAATATGCCTTTAGGTGTATTCCGAAGATGGACTACTATATTTTATTATCATTTAGTAATATATTCTAATTTCACTGTGATTTATTCAACTCCTGGGCTAAAGTTAGTAAAAATTTAGTTTGTAACACTTAATATTTTCTAGTTATCTTACTGATAGCTAGCTTAATTCTAGTGTCTTCAGAAAATATTTTCTATGATTTTAAGCTTGTGGAATTTGTTGAATTTTGCTTTATGGCCCAGCATATGGTCTATTTACTAAATGCTCCATGTTCACTTGAAAATAATAATGTGTATGCACCAGTTGTTGGGCGCACTGATCTATATATAGTAAGTGGGCTAAGTTTGTTAATTGTGTTGTTCAGAGCTTCTTTATATAAAATCTACTTTTATGTAGATTTTGTCATATGTCAAATTCTATCAGTTACCAGAGAAGCACATTAAAAGTCTTCTGCTAAGACTTTGTATTTGTCAGTTCTTGCTGTCTCTATTTTGAGGCTATGTAATTAGTCATATAATACTTTGGTGTTTAATATTTTTCTGATGGGTTGTTTCTATCATTATAAAGTATATCTCTATCTCTGGAGTGCTTCTCCATGTAGAATCCATATTATCTGTTATAGTATTGCTTTACCAGCTTTTATTTGGCTAGTGGTTTACATGACATATTATTTCATCCATGTGGTTTTACTATTCTGTGTCCTTAAGTTGTTTTTTAAAAAGAAGTATATAGTTTTTGTTCAGTCTGATGATCTTTACCTTTTAAATGGAGTATTTTAATGCATTTTACATTTACTATAATTACTAACGATTTTGAGTACAAATCTGTTATCTTGCAATTTTCTCTTTGTCTAATGTATCTTTTTTCTTTTTTTCTTCTTTCTTGCCTTTTTGGATTAATTTTTAAAATTAGTCTATTTTTTAGCTCTTAGCTTGTGTTTGTGCATTCATTCATGTATTGTTTTACATATATTATTTCTGCATATTCTTTTATATAGATTATTATGTATATTTTATAAAATGTAGTCTAGAGATTATACTTTACTTCCTTGAATACAAATTAATATTTTTAGTGTATCCCAAAGCACAGACATTAGAATTTTTTTATATCTTTATTTTATTTATTTTTATGCAGTGCTGAGGATTGAACCGTGTCTCACGCATGCGAGGCAAGCACTCTACCACTGAGTCACAACTCCAGCCCAACATTAGAATATTAATTGCTCATTTCCCTTTTTTTCCTATTATCAAATATTGAAACGCTACATATATCTTAAATCCTCCAAGACATTATTATAATTGCTATATGCAATTAATTTATATATTATATTTATATAATAATCAATTATATATTAATTTTCTATGTTGGTTCTTTCTGTTATTCTTCATTCCTTTTTGAGTTTCATTGCCTCCATCTGAGATTTTCTTCCCTCTTTTTTGAAGAACTTCTTTTATGGTTTAGTGCCGTTATATTAATAACAATGATTTCCTTAAGGGTCATTTTTTTTTAAATCTAAAAATCATTTTGGCAGGCTGTGATGGCACATGCCTGTAATCCCAGAGACTCACAAAGCTGAGGCAAGAGGATTGCAATTTAGAGGCCAGCCTCAGTAATTTAGTGAGACCCTGTCTCCAAAAATAAAAAATCATTTTGTTTCAGTTTTAAAGAACATTTTTACTAGGGGTAGAATTTGGAGGGGCATTTGGATTTGATTCTTTGTTGAAGAGTTTGCTGTCAGTTTTATTGTTGCTTTTTGAAGGAAATTTGTTCTCGAGACCCTTAATTGTTCGTTCATCTAGGGCTACAGTGCTTTGCATATTTATTTTTAGAGCAATTATTTATGTGTGGGTTGTTCTTTGTCTTTTGGTTTTTTTGACTGCTTTTAAGATTTTCTTTGTTGTATGTGATGAGTCTAGGTATAATCTTTTCATATTTATTTTGATATAATATGGCTTGTTAAAGTAACTGTTCTTTATGTGATTTGAAAAATTTTTAGCTATTGTCTTTGTTTTTCTTTTGTTTTGTAGTACTGGAGATGTAACCCAGGCTACTCTATCACTGAGCTACACCCCTTCCCTCTGTATTTTTCGAGACAGGGTCTTGCTAAGTCGAGGCTAGGCTTGCACTCGTGATCGTCTTGACTCAGCCTGTGGGTAGCTGGTATCACAGGAGTGCGCCATCATGCTTCGCTAATGAGTATCTTTTTAAAGTAGTTGCTTTGCCCATTCTTTTGATACTTCCTGGGATGTAGGTGACATATATTCAAGATCATGTCACTGTGTTAAAAGAAAAACACTAGCTAAAATAAATTTAAACAAGTTTGAACAAAGAGTGATTTGTGAATCGGCAGCACTGAGAACTTGGCAGAGGTTCAGAGGGCTGTGCTGGAGCAGTGGGCAGTGAGCTTTCACAGGCTGACGCAGAAGTAGATGAAATGCATGTGATTGGGTCATTGGCAGTTTCTGATTGGCAGAGCTTTTGGTTTCCATTTATTGTTTATGTTGGGCTTTGGTTTGCTGTGTAGGTACCTAAAGAGCCAGAGCCTGGTGGCCTTCAAAGAAGAGCTTTCAGTAACTGTGTCCTACATATGATATCTTTTCTGTATTTTCTATTTTTTCCAACTTTCACTTAGGTCTGCGTATTTTTTCGTAACCTATCTTCCAGGAATTTTCTTTTTTTTTTTTCCAGTACTGGGGATTGAACACAGGGATGCTCTATCACCGAGCTGTGTTCCTACTGCCCCGCCCGTCCACTCCTTTGTTTTAATTTATTTTTTTATTTTGAGACGGGAGCTATGTTGTGGAGGCTGGGTTCTAATTTGTGATCTTCCTACATCAGATTCTCCCAAATTATTGGGATTACAGGCTTATGCCACTGTGTCCAGCCTTTTTTTGCAGTGGTTGATTTAGCATTAAATTCACATGGCAAGTTTTAAATTTCAGTTATATTTTTCATTTATAAAGTTTCAATTAGGGGCCGGGACTGTAGCTCAGTGGTAGAGTGCTTGCTTAGCACATGTGAGGCACTGGGTTCGATCCTTAGCACTTCATAAAAAAATAAACAAATAAAATAAAGGCATGATGTCCATCTACAACTACAAAAAATAAAAATTAGGTTTTTTTATTCATTTTTGTTCTCTGATGAAATTCTCCATCATACTGTGATTTTCTTGAACACATTTAATACAGTCACTTTGAAGTTTTTGTCTGCAACTCCAATATGTGTGTCATGTGTGGTCTATAGGACTGTTAGAGTAGATTTTTTTAAGAAGTCCTTTTGTATTAGCTTCATATTACTGTAACAAAATGCCTGAGATAATTAACTTATAATAAAAAGGTTTATTTTGGCATGGTATTGGAGGTTTTTGTTCAAGATTGGTGGCTGCATTTGCTTTGGGCCTCTGGTGAGGGATCACATCATGACAAGGGTGTGTGTCAGGGCAAAAACGCTTACATTGTGAGCCAAGGAGGAATGAGGAAGCCAGGGAGACTGGGATCCCACAATTACCTTTGTGGAAACACCCACAGTGACCTAAGAACCTTGCATTAGGCCCCACTTCCTGAAGGTTTCATTCACTGCCAATAGTGCTGACCTGGGGACCGAACTTTTGGCCCATGGACCTCTAGGAGACATTCGTCTTCAAACTGTAATACATTCTGTTCTGTCCCTGGCAACCCTAACAATTTTTGATCAAACACTGCATATCGCAAATGAAAAATTAAAGACTATGTATGTATTCTCTCTCTTCATAGAAGACTTAATTTTTTTTTTGGCAGCAGTTACATTATGGGCAGATGAGTTCGATTTAATCAGAGATTGAACTGAGCTGATTCAGGGTTTGGTTTCATTCTTTGTAAAGGCTAGTCTGTTCTGTGGTTTGCTCTTTATTCTAGAGCATGATCCTTAAAGAATCTAACCTGGTGGGCTAGGGTGTTTACCAGCTCCCCACTCCCTGGCAAGTGCTGAACACCAGTTTTGAGTATCTTGCCCTGTTGGGTCTGAGAGCTCTGAATTGCTGCCTTCTCTTTGTTCTGCGAGCCTGAGCTTTCTTTGTGATCAGAAATTACTGTGTGGTATAAAGCTTTGGGGGATATGAGACTTTTTTTTCTTTCTAGTTGGTCTCATTAGGAAGTTAATTTGGTGATACAAGCTTTTCATTCATACCTGGAAGTGGAAATTTTTTGATTAACTTTTTTTAGAAGAGTCTTTCCCTCCTGCCCTTTTGTCTTCTTTTCTTTATTAGGTTGACTATTTTAGAGTGTGTAGGCCAACTTTGTACAGATTATCCACAATGTGAACTTGTATGATTATTTCCTTATTATTGGTGATGCTAAGGTTGATCACTTGATGGTGATGCCAGCTCT